>PVJN01064775.1:0-10428 GCA_004026805.1 Lasiurus borealis | reverse complement strand
GATGCTTCTTAAGAGCATCGATGAATAATTCACCCCAGAAAGGCCAGCTGAAAACTGAAAGCTTAAGAGGCCTAGAGGTGAGCTCAGATCTAAAGAAGGTCTCCCGGGACCCACCCAGAAAAAAAGACCAGCTTCCACGTCTATGCTCCGAGACAGGCTGATCTGCATGAGGTTATTTTGGAAAAACAAGCAAGCCACCCGGCCGCAAAAGGCTTCTTTAAATTTATGGATCTTCCTGAAAAACGGTGTTTTATACACTTAACCTGCTCTTCGGAGAGACTAATTAAAAGGGGAGAGAAAAATCTTCGACCTTTAATAAGGGCGCCGCATCGAAACGCGCTTGATCGTAAGAACCGCGGAGAAAGGCTTTTAAAGGGAGGCAGTTGGGCCCCAGCCCAGCCCAGCCCCTCCGAAACGGAAGGTGCAGGGTTGGGTCCGGGAATGTCGTTTTGTTTTCTCTGTCTTTGATTTTTTTTTAAAAGCTCCCCGCAGGACATCTGGGAGAAAAGAGGGCAGAAGAAACTTCGATCAGAGAGCTGTGCGTTCCCAACAACGAGGTGAAAATGAACAGCCAGGAAGATGGTCAACAACAGCACAGAAATCGATAAGGAAAGACGTGTAACCCCACTCTGCTCACTTTGGAGAGTGGGGGCTGGCTGGGGACGGAGATTCGGGGCAGCACAGAATGGACACTGGCTGACCCCCACTGCCTCGGGGGGCCAGTCCATGAGACCCCGAATGCTGACACAAACAGAAGTGAACGGAGGGCTCGGCAAGCTGGTGGGGACAAGGACAAGACAGTCAGGCCGCCCAGGGCGAGGTCACCCCAAACTGGGATTCCAAGGAGGAGGATACGCCTTTGACCTCACAGAGCAAACCCCCACACGAACCTCTAACCAGCCCCTCCCCGACCCTGGCCCCGTGCTGGAGCTCAGAGGGAAAGATGGAAGGCGCTAGAAGCAGGGATGGGATCTTCATGGACACTCCCGCCCGAAGATGCTTCTGGTGCTGACAAACGCGGGCTGAGGCGCCAGCCCGGCAGTTTACAGTAAGTCCCCCCACAACCTTATCAGCAGGGAATTGGTATTATTTCCATTTTACAGATGAAAAGATAAAATGCAGAGAGAATTTTGCTCCCAATCAATGAAAGGACCGAGACTGCATCCTAGGCACTGGGCCTCCCGTCTGTCCTCAGAGCCACATCCTACTCAACTGCCCTCATTAAAGACACGCCCGCTGAGAAGATAACACTGTAACACAGAAGCAAAGGGAAGGAGGGAGGGAGCGGGGGAGGGAGGAAGCGGATAACAGGAAAACTCAGCCTGGAGGAAAACATTCCAGGAAAAGACACCACACCCCACTCCTCCAGAATAGCTCCCACTACAGACACTGAATAAAAGCACACGCCGAGAGAGCACAGGCCTCAGGCCACAGGAGAGAGCAGAGGCAGATAAAAGCGGGGCCTGCGCAGCAAGAGGAGGAGCTAAGAACCCAATTCCAGAACTAACGTAAGCGAGGCCGGCTGTCAGATTTCACAGAGGAAAGTCTAGAGATGACCCCCGGGTGACCAACAGCTACCCTGTTTCCCCGAAAGTAAGACCTCCCCCGAAAATAAGACCTACTTCCAGTTTTGCCTCTCGCTGTCATATAAGGCATCCTCCCGAAAATAAGACCTCCCCGATCATAAGGCCTCCCCAGAATATAAGGCCCCCGAAGCTACCGTCAGGCGTCTGACTCCTGATGTAAAGAGACCTCGCCCTGCCTGAACAGCTCCGGCTGCGCTGCGGCCCATCAGTGAGCTGGTTTGTGATGACAACGACTACTGTACTGAAGACAGGTAATAAATTCCCTTTTTTTTTTTTGGTTATTCATCAATAAACGTGTACCGTATTCTTCTTCATGGAAAAATAAGACATCCCCTGAAAATAAGACCTAGCGCATCTTTGGGAGCAAGCATTAATAGAAGACACTGTCTTATTTTGGGGGAAACAGGGTAACATCATGAGAAAAAAGAACAAGAGGACAAGAACAGAAGGAAAACTCCCGTCTCTGAAGTATCCAACCCAGAAGTAGAATAGAAAAACAAAAAAATAAGAATTAGATCCAACGGAAGGAAGTTCCCCCGAAAACAATGAAGCATTGAATGGCATATGGACGGGCCTGAAAAACTGACAGAAGGGTCCCCACAAGACTACCCTGGTAAAGCTGCCCAACTACTGAGGGACAGAAAGGGTCTTCACAGGCACCCTCAAAAGAGCAAATCACCCCCCAAGACAGAGAAGCCGCTGGCCCCACGTGTTGCCACCAAAACGCAGCTGCAACACAGTCCGGAGAGAGGGAAGTGGGACGGAGAACGGCCAGGCTACACTGTTGCCAGGGGCAGAGGCCTCCTCAAACCAGAGAGAACTCCCGGGTGATGCTCTCTCTGAGGGGGCCGTACTCCTATTGTCTTGATTCCAGCATTTGGAGGAGCTCCGGGCGAGGCCACGGTGGTACAATAGAGCACAAATCTATTTTAAATGCAGAATTAAGATCAATTAACTGTGGAAATCACGTTACAGACCAAATTACATAATTAGATTAGGAGAGGAAGCGAAACATGTAAATACATCTTTTTTTTCTCCTTCCTAGCAGTGAGTCCATGGAGCCTGTTCAAAATTGCAACGTGGGGCTTTATAAAAGCCAACGATAAGGACATTCTACAAGTTTCTGTGATCTTTTTGCTACATCTTCTGAGTCTGTTTAATAAAGTTCAGTTTCACTGTCTTTTCTACAGTTAAAGTAAACTTAAATGTGATACCTTGTATATACAATATGCAACACTTTATAAAATGGTTTCTACATAGTTGCCCTTTATTTACAGGAAGCTAAAAAAGTTAAAAAAATAAAGATTGACTAGGACATGAATGGCCAATCAAGAAGAAAGCACAACCGGCTCAACTATATAAACACATGCTCGACCACAGTCAGACGAAGAGAAACGCGAATTAGCGCTCGGACTTCCCCATTTCCACGTTTCAAGTTGGCACCGGTGACGGGAAGCACCGAGGGCCCAGGGAATAAGCTGCCACGCAGAGTGCTGATGGCCACAGCCTCTGAGGGGGCCCAGCTGGCACATTCCACCCACCCAAGCGTCACTTTTAGGAATTCATCCTCTAGATGTGCTGGGGCAAGTGTCTTCCTCAAGGTTATTTACTGCAACTTTGTTCCGAGTTGCAGACACGTGGAAACAATCAGCACATCCACCAATCCAACACAACACTGAGAAGCTGCAAAAAATAAAAATGAGCCCCGGCACGATCCCCGGGACGCAGGCAGGCCAGGGCACGCTGAGCCGCTGTGCGTGCGTGAGTGCGTGTGTACGTGCATGCGTGCGTGTGTGCATATCTCTCTCTGGAAGGACACATAAGAGACTGATAGCATTGACTGTCCCTGGGGAGGGACAGTAACACACAGGACACGTCACTGCACACCATTCTGTACCTCTGCCTTTCCAGATTTTTAATCAGATGCATTCACTATCAGAGCATAACAAAAGAGTTAGTTTTTTTGTGTTCTTTTTTTTTTTTTTGTAAAGAGAAACAGTTGCTAAGGGCAATCAATACTCGGTGCTCTTATACAGGATACAGATGTTTTTAAATTCTATTAAGAATTGCACCTTTAATCACGCCAGCTGGGTCCACAAGCTTTTTCGGCAAAGGGCAATCGGTAAATAGTTTAGACTTGCAAACAGGTCGCGGTCACGTAGTCTTGGTTACACCTATTCAACTACCATCGTCTTTTGCAAAAGCTGGCCATAGACAATACGTAAATGAATGGATGTGGCTGTGTTCCAATGAAACCTTATTCTTAAGAGCAGGCAGTGGGCGGGTTGACCCAGGGCTGGGTAGTCTGCCAGCCACTGACCCACAGATGCCCAAGTCCCGATCATCATCTGCGCCTAAAAGAAATCGGCCATTTTTCCTCCAACGCAGAAGAAAATAAAAATTTTTCAATGAGGAAGTCTCCCCCAAAAGATCATGCGGATCGCCCGAACTGGTTTGGCTCAGTGGATAGAGCATCAGCCTGTGGACTGAAGGGTCTCAGGTTCGATTCCAGCCAAAGGCACATGCCTGTGTTGCGGGCTCGATCCCCAGTGGCGGGCAGCAGGAGGCAGCCCATCCATGATTCTCTCTCATCGGGGATGTTTCTGTTTCTCTATCCCTCTGCCGCCCTCTCTGAAACCAATAAAAACGTATTTTAAAAGGAAGAGCACGCGGATTCTTCAGCATCCGCCTTATGAAGCAGCTGTTCGGTGAATGTGCCCCAGTCACACTGGCCTCTCTGTGCCTGGACCGCGCTCCCACCTCAGGGCTTCCCCCCTCCTCCCCCCAGGACCACAGGCTTCATTAGAGGAGAGGGACCCTGCAGGGCTGTCTTGCCAGAGGAGAACAGCAACACTGCAGAGGTGAACAGGCCTCTGGAGGGGAGGAAGGGGAAGGGATGGGGGCTTAGATACTCGGCTCACGCTGATTGCTGGCTTAATGGATGGTCCATAGAAGGTGCCTGGTTAGGTGCTCAGTCATGTCCAGGCCGCAGTTGGGAGGAGGGAGGATCTGGCATCTTCCACACCCCGGGGAACAGGCCACATGGGCGGCCACCCATCAGGAAGCCTGATGTTTGCAGGGAGGGACCCGGGTCCTGGGCTCCTCTGCCCCTCCGCCCCCTCCTGGCCTCTCTTCCCCTCAGGGCTTTCACAGCGCTGAGCAGGGCCTCTCCCAGCCTGCACCTGCCGCCTCCACCTGCCGCCTCGGTGGGTTTGGCCTGGCCTGTGCCCCGGCCCAAATCACACTCTACCGCGTGCCTGGCTTTCCCCACTCAGGGAGGAAACGCTGTCTTTACGTGATTTACGTCCTGTGTGTGTGCATGCAGCTCTAGTCCACAGGGAGCAGGTGACACCTCCCGCTCAGGAAGGTTATCTGGAAGATTATCTGGCCCCGTCCACTCACACTGACCCTCACAAAGCCTCCAGCCCCCTGTTCCATCCTGGGCCTGTGCTTTATCCCCCGGATGAAACAGGCAAAGGATGGATGGACTGAGGCACTCATGCCACCAAACACCGGAACCATTGGCAACAAACTGACGCCCACCACATCCAACCACGTGACGAGTCTTGCAAACAAAATGGAGGCCAGTGGGGCCAAAGACAGCTGCTGCCTAAGGAACGAAGACGCTCACATGAGGTTCAAAACCAGGCAAGGCTAGCCCCGGCCGGGAGCTCAACTGGTGAGGTCATCGTCCCCACACACCTACATCTGGGGTTTGGTCCCCAGTTTCAGGACACGCACACAAGAACCAGCCAATGAATGCATAAGTAAGTAGGACAACAAATTGATGCTTCTCTCCCCTCCCCCCCAAAATCAATAAGTAAAAATTATAAAATACAGGCAGGACAAAACCTGCTGCTGTCAGGCGTCTGGAGAGGGGCTACCCTCGGGGGTGAAGGGGTGGGGGGGGCGGGGGGGCAGGGTAATGAACAGAAAGCGCCCAGTTCTGGCTCCTCAGGGGGCTGGGAATGACTGGAGATTTCTGCACGTCTCTCTCTAGGTAAGTTCCATCTCAATAAAGAGTTTTCTGAAAAAATCAGCTGCTTCAAGATTCAGAGAAAACAAAATATTTTTGTAAAGGGCCCTGGCAGGTGTTGCTCAGTGGTTAGAACACCAGCCCGTGCACCAAAGGGTCTTGGGGTTCGGTTCCCAGTCAAGGGCATGTTCCTGGGTTCCAGGTTGGAACCCCTAGCCCTGGCCAGTAGGGAGTGTGAGGGAGGCAACCAATCAATGTGCCTCTCTCACATCCATGTTTCTCTCTCTCTCCCTCCCCCTCCCTCTCTTCCATTCTCTTAAAAAATCAATGGAGAAAGTATCCTCAGGTGAGGATTAACAAAAAATGAATGAATGAATAAATTTAAAAAAAAATCCTAAAAGCAATAATTTAGTTTTTGTCTTCTGTTTTAAGATAATGACTTTTCTATATTAAAAACAATGGTTTCTATTGAACTGTCGGGAACAAGAATGATTTAAAGGATTACACACACATGCTGCAAAATAGAAATATGAACTATGCTCATATCCACTGTACAGTTAACGAACGAACAACCGTTCTCCATATCGACTTACCTGAGTTGCTTTGCATAGCTGAGTTCAATCTCTGTTCTCTCCTTGACAAATTTGATGTATTTCTCAAGGATATCAATGCCCCACTGTGTGTGTTTTTCTAAGTTGTCAAATTGGTCCTGTTTAAAGAAAACACAAACAGAGAGACGGTTTATAATCTTTCTCTGTGATGAAGCGGTTTTCGATGGACAGATCGCTCAACAATGGCCGCTCCGCAGAACGCAGCTCGGCTGTGTTCCATGAATGCGCTCCGTGCTCCGGTGCGGAGCGGTTTTAAATCAACATTCCCTAATTTGGTTGGAAACCGCCCGGGGTTCTGATCTCTGCCCCCCTTGTTCATGCTCTCGATCCCTCTTAGAAACAAGTGTTTTTCATGTAATTAATGTCCTGCTACCAGGGATAATCTCTCTCGGATCCCGAAGACCGAGGTGAAACTCACCCCCCTCCCGTTAACTAGCTCGCACTGTTAGCGCCTTAACTGCTCTCTCTGAGCATCACTCAAAACAGCTCCTGGCAATGTGGGGCCAGGATAGGGGAAGGGAAAGAGCCCCAAAATCCTGCTTCTTCAAACAGATCCAGTAACTCACATGGACTTTATTGGGACGTATCAAGCCCACGTGCCAGGAATGTGCTAGGAGCTGGGGGAGCAAAATGAACAGAAATGTAGCTCGATTCGCATTGTGCTTTGAGGTTCTCAGTCTAGGAGAATGGGGGGCTTGAGGGGGGGGGTCTGCGTGTGAACAGGGCACTCCAGGAGCAGCTAATGCAAAGGCGGGGGATGTCCAGGAAGCAGGTGAACTCGGCCGGAGCACAGGAGGGGGAGGGTGCCGGAAATGAGTGTCGGCAGGGGATAAAGCAAAACCGGGTTTCCACCCCAGGTCTTGAATGCCAAGTTCAAGGTGCTCTCCTCGGGGCACCTGAGAGCCACTGAGGGGCTTGTGTGGGTGGGGGGTGGCACAGCCACAGGATGGCCTGAAGACTGAAGTCAGGAGCCCGCTGCAGTTCAAAGGAGAGACGATGGGAGCGGAGGAGAGTTTGCTGATAACACAACCTAAGCCGAAGAGGCTGCGAAGGGAGGAAGGGAAGGGAGGTGCCCGGGGTGACTCCCTGCTTCTGCTTCCTGTGGTGACACACGCTGGGGGCAGCAGCGGGGGTAAGTGACTGGGTGAGGGAGGGAGGGCGCGGCCTGAGAAGAGCTGGAGACGGATCTACTTGGAGTCCAGGAGGTCAGTGAGTTGGTGGATGTGAGCAGCAGCCCAGGAGGAGAAGGCCAAGGTCGGCTGCAGCTCAGCTTTGTGCCCATCAGGGAGGGGGCCTGGCTCTGGAGGGCGGGCCTAGGAGAGAAGGTCTAGGAGGAAGGATCCAGAAGAAAGCACCCAGGAGGGAGGGCCTGGCCAGGGCGACGCAGTGAAGAGAGGGTTAGCTCAGCAGTACCAGGAAGAGGGATGGCAATGGCGCCAGGATGGGAAGTTGCTGCCTCGCAGGGGTAACATCACCAGAGGATGAGGTTCTGCTCCCAGCTCCGGGGCTTCCCAGAGAAAGGCCCCGAACAGCGCACCGAGTCGGTCATTTGCCGACCAGACAGAGCACTCCCTGCCGAATTTCATGAGTTGGATGAGATCAGTACAACGGGCAAGTCAAATCTATAACAGTAAAAGGGTGATATGATAATTAGACCAGACTTCCTTCCGGACGACCTTCCGGACGAAGCCGGGGCTGCGAGGGAGGCCCGGGTCCTGGGTCACAGAGGGAAGCCGGTGCCGGCAGCCGGGGGAGGGAAGACATACTCTGTCGTGAATTCGTGCATCGAGACCCGAGTCCAATATAAAAACGCAAAACTACCATTCAACCCGGGCGCAGGCAAGTGCAGTCTTACAGTGAACACTCAGCAGCGTCCTCTGGCCTGCTTTAAATCCAGCACCTTCCATGTGAGTCCATCACGGTGCCTGGATTCTGCGGGCCATTCAGAGCAGCGCCAACGATAAATCAGTGAGGCCAGCCGGCGGGAGCGGGCCAGGCAGCAGTCAGAAGCCCGCCTCCCAAACTCGAGGAACCCGCTTCTGAAGAAAAGTCATCTCCTCAGCCTGGTCCCAGCCAGGCCCATGGAGCAGGGTGAGAAACATCAGCTTAGAACTGTGGTTTTATTTCCCAGCATGCTTTTCTTTTTCTTTTTTTTTAAAGATATATTTTATTGATGTTTTACAGAGAGGAAGGAAGAGGGATAGAGAGCTAGAAACATCGATGAGACAGAAACATCGATGAGCTGCTTCCGGCACACCTCCTACTGGGGATGTGCCCGCAACCAAGATACATGCCCTTGACCAGAATCGAACCTGGGACCTTTCTTTCAGTCCGCAGGCTGACGCTCTATCCACTGAGCCAAACCAGTTAGGGCCTTGCATGTTTTTCTCATTACAAATAATCACTGTGGCTAAAACCGGTTTGGCTCAGTGGATAGAGCATCAGCCTGTGGACAGAAGGGTCCCAGGTTCAATTCCGGTCAAGGGCATGTACTTTGGTTGCGGGCACAGCCCCAGTGTGGGGTGTGCCTGAGGCAGCTGATCAGTGTTTCTCTCTCATCGATGTTTCTATCTCTCTCCCTTCCTCTCTGTAAAATATCAGTAAACTATATTAAAAAAATAATCACTGTGCAATGTCTCCATACCTAATAATGTTTAATGTCCTCATAGAAATAAGAAACACATATTTACGGTGTCCGCAGTCTCCCGCTCCCCGATCACTCCATGAACCCCAGCCTCGGTGTCAGGAAGCCGGGCCCGGGAGGCCCTTTATTTAACTCGCTCCCGGGCGGCAGGCAGCGCACAGAGTAAACAGAGGCTGCAGGTCTCTCCAAACCACTCAGAGAACAAACACAGCAGCACTCCACCGTTCCATTCTCCGTCCACCTCCGTCTGAAAATATTCAAGCGGAAAATTCCGCCTCCCGGCACCTCACCGCGGGCGTTGTCAGCTCACACCATCGCAAGAAGGGCGAGGACCGGGCAGCGAGATATTTTGAGAGAGAGAGAGACCACATTCACACCACTTGTATTGCGGCTCCTTGTTAACGATGATTTTATTGTATTGCTCGTTATTGCTCACCTCCTGCTCTGCCTAATTTCTAAACTGAACTTTCTCACAGGCATGCACGTGTAGGAAAAACAGTACAGGCAGGGCTCGGTACCATCTGAGATCAGGCATTCACTGGGGTCTTGGGTCATATGACTGCGGATAACGGAGGGTAGGGGTGAGGGGAGAGGAGATGACTCTCAGGATTCCAAATCATCCTTGGCTATTTAGAGCAAAGCTCCAGCTCCTCCTCCTCCTCCTTCTTCTTCTTTAATATATATCTTTTATTGATTTTTTACAGAGAGGAAGGGAGAGGGATAGAAAGTCAGAAACATAGATGAGAGAGAGATATCGATCAGCTGCCTCCTCTATGCCCCCCACTGGGGATGTGCCCGCAACCAAGTACATGCCCTTGACCAGAATTGAACCTGGGACCCTTCAATCCGAAAGCCGATGCTCTATCCACTGAGCCAAACTAGTTTCAGCGCAGAGCAAGGCTGCTTTAAAGCTCTCTGCTAACCAGCCAACTTTAATAAACAGCCATCCTGTTTATTAACAACACTTTTCCACACTCTGCCGGGTGGGAGCCCTCTCTCTTACAATTCACCCCCATCTCCAAAGCGCTGGCCGTTTTCGGCTGTTAGAGGTGTTTCCTTGAAAACCTGCTGAGAGCATCTGCTCTTCCATTTCATTCTTGCCTTGTCAAGAGTCTAGCAATATTTCCCCTGTTCCATTAGTTTGTGATTCTCTTCGGCTCTAAAGTACACAATATACAGCAACAGGGTTTGATACTGAATCCTTTTTTAAAAAAATCTGCATTTGAATGGAGTTCACCTTAAAAATTACCGACCTCAGCCCAACCGTGTGTTTTTGATCAAGTTATCTGCACCTCAGAGCCTCCTGCGAGCTGTAAGAAGCACCTGCTAAAGGAACAGGGACCGAGTAATCAGAAAACCTCACGCGGGACCAGGTACACCGGTGCTGGCTCGCCATGAGCCCGGGTCTCCTTCCGCTCTGAGACCTCCCCTCCCCCCACGACGCCTCATCCCTGCTGCTATCACGTGGCTCGCCACAGCATGAACTCTTTAGACAGAAGCTAAGAGGAAATTCAAAACAGATGAAAAACTAATCAACCCACTTACATTCTTGACTAAAATGTGGAAAACTTAATGGGGAAAAAAATTTCCAGATCTTAAAAAAAACACACA
>PVJN01064774.1:0-10429 GCA_004026805.1 Lasiurus borealis | reverse complement strand
GTTTGTATTTTGGCTGCTGCAGGAGCCATTTTAGGTAAGTTCTCCTTCTTAACTTTTTATTTTTTCTCCCCGGCCTCGGGGGGCCGGCCTGGTCCGCGGGGTCCCCGGCCCCGCCCCGCCGGCCGGGCTGGGGTGCTCCTATGAATGGAGTCGGGATGAGGGGCTGCAGTGGCGCCGAGGCCCGGTCGGGCCGGGTCCGGGAGCTGGGCCGGCGGCGGGCTGCCTGGCGGAGGGCAGGCGGCGGCCTGCGGCCTGAGGCGAGGGAAGGGTCGGCCGCCGCCGCGCCTCGCTCCCGCTCGCGCTCGCGAGGGAGGCCGTCCTTGGGAGCGCGTTGCTGCGGGCCGCGCGGAGGGGCGGGGGTCCGGGCAGCCCCCGGCCCTAGGCCTGACGGGCGGGGGCGGGGCGTGCGGGGGACCCCTGGGGGCAGGTCGAGGAGGGACCCCCCCACCCCCAGCCCGGCCGCGCCGCGCCTCGCCTCGCCGCGGCGGGGGTGACCGCTATTCCGCGGCCGCCCCCGCGGAGAAGTTGCTCTATTGGCGTCTTGCGTCTGTTTGCAGGGGTGGCGGGGGGTGGGCTGGCGCCAGGCTGCTGCTCCGGGGGGGGGGGCGGGGACCCCCGCGTGTCCTCGGAGCGCGCACTCCTCCGTCCCCTTCTTGCGCACTAGCGCGCGGTTGCCCCCCCCCCCCAAAAAAAAAAATCGGCACCCCCAGAGGCGCCCAGCAACCCCGCGGCCAAGTTTTATGCTTTATTAGATTGCACGTTGGGAGCTTTTTTTTAAAAAAAAAACATAACACAGGCGCATATCCTCTTCGGGGTATTTATTTCCTTCGCCGTGGGGAGAAGTAACGGCGTCTGCGGCTCCCCCCCATTTCCAGGGACGTGCCTGTCAGATGGGCAGAGGGGGCTGGCGGCGGCTCGGTTTTCAGGGAGATGCTGTTAGGAAACCCCCTCCTCGCTAGTGAGGATAATAATTGGAGTTTGCATGCAGCCTCGGTTGTATTTGATCCGATTAAAAAATACATAAGCAGGCACTTATATGTGTGTGTACGTAAAGTACCCCTAGTTCCAGGTATGACTGATGGGACTGTGGTTTTTTTGATAGCGTGGGAGCTAATAAGGCAGTATATATATATATATATATATATATATATCTATATCTATATATACACATATATAGATATATATATATATATAATTCAGTTTTGAACTTGGAGGCCCATGTGCTCCAAATTAGGGTTTATGGACCATTAGTAACCTGGCCGAGGATTTTTAGCAAGTAACCTTGGCATCGCCAAGGCATCTTTGGGGCTGAGTGTGCGCATTATTCCTCCTCCTCCTCCTCCCCTCGAGACGACCCTTTTCTGGCGTAAGCAGATCCATGAGCTGAGAAAATACGTATTTAATTTATTTTTTATTTTTTTACAATTTTTAGAATGTCTGCAACTATTGCCGGAGGTTTTACTGTTCCTCAAATACCGTGTAGAGGAATACCATCCTAATAGGCCCCAAATTTTGACCTATTTGGTAGGGATACATTTGTGGCCCTTAGCAAAGTCTGGACAGGGACCATTCTGTGGTCCCGAGGCTGAGTTGTCTTTCTTATTAAGGATGTGCACTCATTAACTGCATGACACGATAGAGGTTTTTTTTTGGTAAGCCAAATGGGAAGATCAGGTTGGCAAACTCAGGGAGATCGTTTTGGTGAACTTTGTGGCTCTCTGTCAATAGAAAGAAGATTTGAGATTCTTGTGTGATAACATGATTAGGCATGAATCGTCAAGTACCATGGTTTATGCCAACCAGAACAGGTGGTTTCATATAAGCCAGGCATGACTGTAACTGCAGGCCTGGGAAAATTCGGAGCGATAAAATTATTAGTTTTGGACTCCGTTCTGTACCAGGGCAATTTCCAAGATGAATTATGATGAATTATTTAAACTTCTTTTTGATTAATGGGCTATTAAAAGGTATCCTCTATAATTTTTTTCCCCTTTGTTATTGCCAACTTTGGAATCTCTCTTAGAGTAACTAGAGGATGATACTGTTCTTTCTGTAGTCTGGCTCTGGGAAATAAATCTAGACTGTTTGTAAAATTAATTGTGTCTTATCGTGGTATCACAGTCTGCCTAGAGTCACATCTTTTATACTGCAGTTATTCCTTTGCTTTTTACATTGGCTCTTTTGTTGTTATAGCACCGAAAACTCGTTCAGTATGATCACTTCCGCAACTTGTTAATATTCTCTTTATAATTATTTTTATAATTTATTATTAATATAGCTGGCAGTTCTTTGAACTCTTCAGCGTAATACTTCATGCGAACCACACAAGAAGTTGAAAGGCCAGTTCTAAGTGAAATGGGGAAGCCATGACTAACACCACGGCATTCCTGGAAAATCCTTTGGCAGTTAGTTTTCTTGTAATTTATTTTTTTTATAACTATTTTAAACACCAAAGAAAATCTGAAGTAGAATTATATCTCTTTAGAAACCAGATCTCGTTTGTGACTGTCGCCATTATATTACAGGAAACCTATCAGAAACGACAGGCCTTTGGGCTATATTGTATCTTCGAAGTCTCTTGATTTATAGAAGCTTCAAAGGAGTTTTTTGGTTTTCTTGAAAGTATGGCTTTGCCCCCAAGCAGAGTTAATGGTTATGTCTTCCTGTGTTAAACCAGGAGGGAAACTGGTTTCACATCCTCAGGCTTGTTTTTCAACTTTCATAGAAAGACTTTGTATTAGTTATGACCAAATGGAGTCACACGTGGACCACTCATGTTCTGAACCCTTTTGAACAGGTTTTAGGATTCAAGGATTTTACCTGCAAAAATGTCTTGGGTATATGATAATGACAGCAATCAGGACAGTGATGATATCCAAATCAACTGAGGTGACTGACTGTTCTCTCCTTCCCTCTTCTTCCCCAGGATGGCAAGGCTTAAACTAGTTTTATTTTTAATAAATATTTAGTGGTTCTCTTTATACTTTCATTCCTCATACAAAGCTTTAGTTTAATTTTGTGGAAGAGCTACAGCGAATTTCATGGTACTTGCCTGAATTCTCCAGTACCAGGTTACAATTGTAGTCCCTCTATATCCACATGGATATATTCCAAGACCCCCACTAGATGCCTGAAACCAAAAATATATGTACAGTTGACCCTTGAACAACATGGGGGTTAGGGGTGCTGAACATCTATGCAGTTGAAAATCCACATATAACTTTTGACTCCCCAATAACTTAATTGATAGTCTATTGTTGACAGGAAGCCTTAGTGATAACATAAACAGTCTATTAACACATATTTTGTATGCTATATGTACTATATACTGTATTCTTATAATAAAGTAATCCTGAGAAAAGAAGAAGTTAATAAGAAAATCATAAAGGAAATACAAATAGCGCAGTCCAAATTTGTATTGCTCATGAATCAATTGTACTATGGTTTTTCCTATACATATATACCTGTGGTAATTGAATTTATAAAATTGGTGCAGTAAGAGATGAACAACAAAAATAAAGTAGAACAATTATTGCAATATTCAGTAGTAATGTGGTCTCTCTCAAAATATCTTATTGTACTGCACTAATCCTTTTGATGATGTGATGATTTAATGCCGATATGATATGATGAAGTGAGTTGAATGACGCAGGCATTGCGACAGTGTTAGGCTACTATAAGGTATAAGAGTTACTTGAACACAAGTACTGCGATACCTAGACAGTGTCTCTGATAACTCAGATGGTTACTAAGTGACTTACAGGTGGGTAGTTTACAGAGTGTGGATAGGCTGGACAAAGGGATGATGATTCATATCCCGGTGGGACAGAGCAGAACGGTGTGAAATTTTTATCGCACTACTCAGAACGGTGCGCAGTTTAGACTTATGAATCGTTTATTTCTGGAATTTTCTCTTTAATATTTTGGACTATGATTAACTGTGGGTAATTTGAAACTGCACAAAGTAAAACCTTGGATAAAGAGGGGCTACTGTATATTGAAAACTCTTTGAAATACTCTATTGAAATGCTTTGAGTCTAATAGCTAGGACTTATGTATCTATTCCCTAGAAAACATTTTTGTTTATAGCAGAATGTGACATAATTGTGAAGAAAGCAAAAAAAGGAGCATTGAATGATATGTGTTGAACATTCAGCCAGGTACTGGGGCTAGAGATGAAAAACTATGTCTGTTTTCATTGCCACTTGCTGAATCTGTCATGTTTTAGTGGTATGGTGCTAAGTAAAGTAACATACCTTGTGTACGTTCTTCTCTGCACATGTCCATTTTTACTTTATCATTTAAAGAATTTGTCACTGAAAAGGTGTATTGGAATATAGCGTGGACACCCTTTTCTCTCCTTGTCTCTACATTGTAGGAATGTTCTTCCTAGGACTTAGGAGTTCAGGCTTAGCTGGTACAGTAATAACCATGAAATGCAAAGGGAGAATGCAGAAAACTGGAAAGTTGAATTTTAAGATAACTTCAGGAAATAAATGGAAACAACTACAAAGTGATGGATACATATTGAACTTTCTAAATAAGTAAAGAGAGGCTTTAATTTTTCTGCTCCTTTATTGAAATTCTTAGGGAGAGTATTCATTGATCTAATATAGTATTTTCTCAGTAAAGTTATATATATATACTAGAGGCTCGGAGCACAAAATCATGCTCAGGTCCAGTCCCTAGGCCTGGCCTGCAATCAGGGCCATCCCTGGCTGCCTGTTTTGGTGTGGTCCTCTTTGGATTCCTTTTATATGGAGTTCTGTGTGCTTCCTGGACTTGTAAGTCTATTTCTTTTACCAGATGTGGGAAGTGACTGGGTAATCGCTGGAGCGGTCCCTGTGTGTGCATGCACTCTCGCAGTGCCTCTAGACCGCTGCCTTTCCGGCTCCCCTGCGCTCCGGAACCATATGAATCTGGGTCCCCAGGACTTCGCCCGAATCTGGGGTTTAGTGGAGTTAGAAGTGGCACAGTTGGGAGGCTCTGTCTCCCGCCCTCTTGTAAAAGCCAGCGGCACAATCAGCAATCGGTCTTCCATGCACAGTGCTATGTGTGCCACCCGACTTCTGCTATCCTGCGACTCCTCCAAATTTCCGTGCACTTATCCCTTTTCACAGTCCAAACACCCCCTGTATGAGTTTCGGCTGGACCTGGGATTTAGTGTGTAGGATAAGGGGTTCAATGCCGTTGGGAGTCTCCCGCCAGAGAAGCCAGCCAGGTACTCCGGTACTTGTTCTCTCCACGCATACATCTCCATACCTCAGCTTTATGCAGCTCCTCTGGGTCTCTGTGAGCCCCTCTCTTCCCTTCTAGTTGTAGAATTTCCACGCAGCCAGCTTTCCTGTGGTTCTGGATGATGTCCATTCTGTCTTTTAGTTGTAGTTTTGAAATTGTTGTGCGAGGCGGCAGTGTAGGTGTTTACCTATGCCGCCATCTTGGTTACCTCCTTGAGGAATTACTTCTCCAACCATCCTGGCAGAGTCCAGGCAAGGATCCTCCCTAGAATTTTCCCTTGCCTAGTTGTACTTGGGGAGCTGTTCCACACTCTTGCCCATGCAGCCTGATGTGGAAAGGTTGAAGCGGGAGGCATGAGATCAATAGCTAGACAGTCTTAGAGGGTCCTGGCCCTCAGTTTCAGCCATCTGCCTCTGCAGATGGGACTGGAAGGGTGGCCATGGCAGAAGCTGCTGACATTTTCTTGCTTTGAGTACTACTTTTTTATCCTGTTACTCTTTATTCAATATGTTGGGAGGAAAGGAGTTTTCTTTCATACAATGAGAGAGGAGCAATAAAAAAATTAATTCTATTTTTATATTCTCCAGACCTTGAGATACTTTGCAACTTCTTTTTTAAGTAAATCTTTATTGTTGAAAGTATTACATATGTTCCTTTTCTCCCCTTACCTATCCCACTCCCATCCCCCTAGCAACTTTTCTTTGAATGTTGTGCATTTTAAGTGGAATTTATCTTAATATAAAGTCTAGTTGAGTGTATAACCTTATTTTACATGCATGTCTGTCAAGTTCTATTGAACTAGCTGTTATTATAGGAAAAAGGATCACATATTAAAGTTCTCCAAACCTTATCTTATAATTTACTTAATAAAAAATCAAGCAAATTGGCAAAATAAAATTCTAGAGCGACAAGAAAATCCTAAGATTAGTGTCTCAAGGAAGTGGTTGAATTTGAAGTTACTCTGAAGATTTTCATCAAAATCCATTTGTGGGGCTAGACCAGATGTCGAAAAATCTGTTTGACTTGATAGTAAATTGGGGAAATCACCTAAGCTTCAGGCAGTTCCTTCCCTAAGTGTACCTGGTAAAGAAGTGTACCTGGACTCTTTATTTTGGCTTTAAGGAAACCATCAGTACGCTAAGAAATCTTTTACAAGATTTATGTCTGATAAGCTAGATTCAGATTCAATAATAGATTTTATTGACTGAAAGAAATTTTACATAATTTAACAGACTTTATTAAATTTCATTGTGTATTTTGGCATAACACCTCTTGTAAAGTTAGCAGCCTAAATTCAACCATGGGTCAGCATGAAAAAGTCAAACCATCATGCATGTTTTACCATGTGACAGAATTGGATCACATTATATCAGCAAACCTTGTAGAGTGTCATTTTAAGGGACTCAAGAGTATTCTGCATAATGGAATTAACAGTTGTGCCTTCAGTTGTAAAAACCACTGAGGAAATGATAGATGGTATGAAAGAGATCATTAATGACCAGCTCCAGAAAGATTATTGTAAAAATGTAAAATAAGCTCTCTTAGGTCTGGGCTGCTCAAAGTTAGTCCGCAGATCTGTGCAGGTCTATGGACTGTTTGTTACTTGTCTGTGATGGGTAAGTCCAGAATTTGAAAGGAAGCATTTAGATGCTTTTATAGCAGTTTTTAGAAAAAGGATTATTCTATTGAGTCTAATAATAAAGACTGTAAGTTTATAGTGTATTCCTTGTTTAAAAATATTTTTTCTGTTAATTCATTTTTTAGTATTTTAAAGTATTGGTCCACAATGGATTGGGAAAAATAAAAAACTAGTCCTTCTTTATACAGAACACTACTCAGCATGATAGGCAGCATTAGTATTATCTTAGAGCTTGTTAGACACGAACATTTTTGGCCCCAATCCCAGAATGACTGAAATAAACTACCTTGAGTGGGGACCTAGTAATTTGTGTTATAACAAGCTGTCCTGGTGATTTTTATGCACATTAAAATTTGCAAAAGTGTTCTAGATTAGCACTGTCTAGCAGAACTTTATGTTGTGATAGAACATGTGGGGCCTGTTAGTCATATATAGCTTCTGAGCCCTCAAAAGGTGGCTAGTAGGAATGAGGGACAGAATTTTAAATTTTATTCACTACTAGAGACCCGGTGCATGAAATTCATGCACGGGGTGGGGGTGGGTAGGTTGTCCCTCAGCCAAGCCTGCACCCTCCTGCTGGCCATCTTGTGGTGGCCATCTTATGTCCACATGGGGGCAGCCATCTTGTGTGTTGGAATGATGGTCAATCTGCATATTACTCTTTTATTAGATAGGGTAGAGGCCTGGTGCATGGATGGGGGCCAGCTGGTTTGCCCTGAAGGGTGTCCCCATCAGGGTGGGGGTTCCCTTGGGGCATGGAGAGGCCTGGGGTGGGGCCTGTGGTGATTTGTAGCCCAGCCACGCCGCCTGGTGACCCAAGTGGAGGTCCTGGTATCTGGGATTTATTTATTTTCTATAATTGAAACTTTGTAGCCTTAAGCAGAGGCCAAGAAAAGCCAGGGCTGCAGAAGCTTGGCTTTCTCCATCGCCAGGGGCAACCCTAGCCTTCTGCTTTCTCCACCTCTGTGGTTGCTGCCATTTTTATGGGATTTATTTATCTTCTATAATTGAAATTTTGAGTTGAGGCCTGGGCCTGGCCAGGGTGTGTGGAAAGCTTGGCTTCCTCCATCGTCGGGGAAACCCAAGCCTCCCTCTTGCTCGCTTCATGGCTGCAGCCATCTTGGTTGGGGTTAATTTGCCTACTTGCTCTTGATTGGCTGGTGGGTGCGGTTGGTGGGCATGGCTTGTGGGTGTAGCAGAGTGATTAATTTGCATATTACTCTTGTATTAAATAGGATAAGATTAATTAATTTAATTTAAATAGCCACATATGGCTAGTGGCATTGGCATTTAACAGCAAAACTCTAGACTCTTTTGCTGTCTCACAACTTTTTTAGGGTAGGGAAGTAGAATTTTTTTCTTCATTTAGAAAGGAAAATAAATTATAGGACAAGACTATTCTTTAGCCTAAAATGAGATTAAGCAAATCATTCTATAAAATTTGGCATGTTATACCTATTTATATTAACCTATTTATTTTTATCTAAAAGTTGATTTGATGTTAAGAAAATAGTAGGATCAAAAATAAATTTAGATCTGTGCCTTGTAAGGTTTTGCAAATAGCAAAAACGGTTCCAGTGACTCCTTCATGACTGTGACTAACATGCATGATGTCTTTCAACATTACTTCTGAAGCTTTTTTCTTTCGTATAAAGATCCAAGACAGGCAGCTGTTAAAGGCAATACTGTATTTTTCAGTTCTCAATATAAAACACTGGGTTCTCATTTCTTTAGACTAGTTAATGGAGATCTTTCTATGTAAAGTATTTCTGGTTTTTCAGCTTACTTGGGGGATGGTTTTTCCGTTTATAAAGGTAATCTTTGTTTTTAATAATATTAATGAAGGTTCTCTAGAAAGATTGAGACTTACCCTCTGTCCCTAAATATTTAAAAAATTTGTTCATTAAAAGAAAGGTTTTTTTTTTTCATCTTGTTTTCTTTTGTCTTGTTTTTTACTCATTCAGAGTTGTTTATGCTTCCCTGACTCCAACCCCATCTTCTTGTAATTTAGGTTTTAAACTCCTAAAAGTCAAAGGTAACAATGATTCCAACATATTGTTCAATATCTATTTCAGAATTGGAAATTATTTTGTGATTGACAAGTAGAATGAAACATGGCTATAGAAATAAATGAAGTACTGGCCAGCATAACTTGCTGTTTAGAGTGTTGGCCTGTCCACCAGAGGCCATTCATTATATTCCCCCTCAAGGGCATGTATCTACCTGGGTTGTAGGTTTGATTCCCAACTACAGTGGGGGCATGTGGTTGGCAACCATTTGATGTGTCTCACATTGATGTCTCTCTCTCTTTCTCTCTCCCTGCCTTCCAACCCCCTCTCTCTAAAAATTAGTGGGAAAATGTCCTCACTCATGGGAGAGGATTAAACAGAAAAAAAGAATCCTACCTAATAAATGAGTAGTATGCAAATTAACCATCACTCTGCCATACCCACAGAGCCATGTCCACAGGCCAATCAGGAGTGAGTATGTAAAAACCCCAACCAAGATGGCTGCTGCCATGGAGGGAGTAGGAGGGAGGCTTGGGTTTACCCGGCGATGGAGGAAGCCAAACTTTCCACACACCCTGGCCAGGCCCAGGCTTCCACTCAAGGCTACAAAGTTTCAATTATAGAAAATAAGTAAGTCCCAACAGAAATGGGGGCAGCCACGAAGCTGGAGAGAAAAGGAGGCTAGGGTTGCCCTCCCCTGCGATGGAGGGAGCCAAGCTTCTGCAGCCCTGGCCTGTCTTGGCCTCTGCTTAAGGCTACAAAGTTTTAATTATAGAAGATAAATAAATCGCAACAAAAATGGCTGCTGCCTCAGAGTGAGCAGAAAGCTTGGCTCCGCTCCAGGCTACAAAGTTTCAATTGTAGAAGATAAATGAATCCCAGATACCAGGGCCCCACTTGGGTTGCCAGGAGGCGTGGCCAACCTGCAAACCACCACAGCCCGCTCCCCAGGCCACTCCATGCCCCAAGGGAACCCCCACCCTGATCCAGGATTCCCTTCAGGGGAAACCAGCTGGCCCCACCCGTGCAGCAGAGCTCTATCCAATCTAATAAAAGAGTAATATGCAGATTGACCATCACTCCAACACACAAGATGGCTGCCTCCATGTGGTCAAAGATCCTGCCCCTATGTGGACACAAGATGGCCAGCAGGGGAGGGCATTTGGGAGGGACCAGGCCTGCAAGGGAAGGCAGTTCAGGGCAATCAAGCCTGTAGGGGAAGGCAGTCGGGGGTGACCAGGCTGATAGAAGAGGGAAGTTGGGCATGACCAGGCCTACAGGAAAGAGCAGTTGCGGAGAGGCGGGGGGATGGATGGACCCAGGCCTATAGGGAGAGCAATTGGGGGAGACCAGGCCTTCAGGGGGAGGGCAGTTAGCGGCTGGCAGGGGAGCAGTTTGGCATCAATTAGGCTGACAGGGGAGTGGTTAGGGGGTGATCAGGCTGGCAGGCAGAAGTGCTTAGGAGCAATCAAAAGGTAGGCAGGTGAGCAGTTGGGAGCCAGCAGTCCTGGATTGTGAGAGGGATTTCCAGCAAAACTGTAGA
>PVJN01064773.1:0-10429 GCA_004026805.1 Lasiurus borealis | reverse complement strand
TGAACAGTAGGGTTATGGTGCTTAAGTAGAACAGACCCTCCTCTGTTTTGAGGAGAGCAAACACATCAGAACTTGGGGTGGGGGAGTGGGGAGAAATGAAGTGCTTTTTCAAACAGTTCTGGGATCACCTTTCTTTTCATTCCTGTGTAACTTCCCCTCCCTATTTGCTTTTCAGTCCGTCTCTAGGAGGGAACACATTCATTCTGTGTCTCCTCTTAACACTTAATCCTTAACTGTTGATCACCAAATGATTGTTTTTCCCACACCAGGCAATGTTGTGATACCAGTTGATATCCTACAATTCAGCTTAGTTCTGACACTATACCTGGAGATAGCCTCAGATGCCTCATTCCCACAAGACTGCCCCTCTTAAGTTACTGCAAGTCCAGGTTGTCTCTTGTGCTCTGACCAATCAGAGGTTCCCTTTCTTGGGTTCAATTAATTAGCTAGAGCAGCTCACAGAATGCAGAGAAACATTTACCTGTTTATTATAAAGGACATTAAAAGAGTACAAATGAATAGCCAGAAGAAGAGGTATATAGGGTAAAGTTCATCAGGGTCAGAGTGAAGGAGCTTCTGTCTCTGTGGATCTGGGGTATACCACCTCTTGGCATGTTTACCAACCTGGAAATTCTGCACACCAGTCCAAATTTGGATTTTTTATGGAGGTTTCATTATGGTGACAAAATGAAACTTCCATAAAAATCACTTAGTGAGTGATTAGACTTCTAGCCCTACTCTCCTGAAGGGGAGAGTGGGAATAAAAATCCAACCTTCTAATCACTTGGTGGGTTTCTCTGTCAACCAGCCTCCATCCTCAAGGTCACTTTAAAAATATGTATATTTTTTTGCTTTCAGAGAGAAAGGGAGAAAGAGGTAGAAACATCAATGATGAGAGGGACTCATTGATCAGCTGCTTCCTGTACGCCCCACACTTGGGATCAAGCCCTAAACCCAGGCATGTGTCCTGACCAGGAATCAATCTGTGACCTTCTGGTTCATAGGTTGATGCTCAACCATTGAGCTACACCAACCAGGCCTTAAGGTCACTTTATTAGCTAAAATTCAGGTGTGGTGAAGGCCTGTGATAAATAACAAAAGACACTATTGTGCACTTAATAGTTGGGAAATTCCAAGCTTTTAGGAATTATGTGCCAGAAACTGGATGAAGATCATCCTATATAATAAATAATATGCTAAGTGTCCAGTTGTCCGTCCAATCAAAACATAATATGCTATTGATATGGTCAGGCCGTTCACCTGCTCAATATGATGTGCACTGACCACCAGCGGCCAGATGCTGCAACTCTTAGGTTAGCTTGCTGCTGGGATCTGGCCAATTGGGACTGAGCAAGACAAGCTGGACATACCCTGGATCCCTCCCATGGTCCCTCTCCAGCTGGCCAACCTCCCATGTCCCTCCCTGACCCTGATCGTGACTGGTGTGGTCCCTCGGCCTGGTCTGTGTCCTCTCACAATCCAGGTCCCCTCAGGGGATGTTGGAAAGCTAGTTTCAGCCTGATCCCACAGACCAGGCCAAGGGACTCCACTGGTCCACAAATTTGTTGCACCATGCCTCTAGAGAGAGGAGAAAGAGAAACATAGATCAGTTACCTCTTGTATGCACCCTGACCAGGGATTGAACACATAACCTAGGTATGTGCCGTGAGTGGAAATTGAACCTGTAGCCTTTTGGTGCACAGGACAACATTCCAACCACCTGGCTGGGCTGTATTATAAATCACAATAGAACAGAATCATTCCTCTGTCTCTTGGGTTTATTTTGTTTTCCAATTTTTTTTACTATGGTAAAATATACATAACATAAAATTTATTATCTTAACTATATTTAGGTGCACAGTTCAGTGGTATTAAATATGTTCATAGTGCTGTGCAGCCATCATCACCATTTAGCACCATAACTCTTTCAGCAGACTTCCTACCCATTATTCCCCATCTTTCAATCCCTAGTGCCTGGCAACAACCTTCCTACTTTCTGTCTTCTTAGATTTCTAACTATAAAATTATTAAACCTTTCTGTGCCTCACTTTACTCACTTGTGAACAATGGGGTTATTAATATATCTCCATCATGAGGTTGTTATAAGAATTTAAAGTGATAATGCATGTAAAGTGCTTAATGTCTAGTACATACTAAGTGTTCAGTGCATTCAATATATATTCAGTATTATTAATATATTACTTTATTTAATGTAAATATAATACTATAATTTATATTATTATAATTTGATAGAAAATGATTGGAAATCATTGTTCTTTGGTCATATATTTATAATAGATTATATTTTCTGTAGTACTTGCATATGGGTGCATAATAAATATTTGTTCAGTTGAATTGAGTTTTTTTTTAATATATATTTTATTGATTTTTTACAGAGAGAAAGGGAGAGGGATAGAGAGTTAGAAACATCGATGAGAGAGAGACATTGATCAGCCACCTCCTGCACACCTCCTACTGGGGATGTGCCCGCAACCAGGATACATGCCCTTGACCGGAATTGAACCTGGGACCTTTCAGTCCACAGGACGATGCTCTGTCCACTGAGCCATACTGGTTTTAGCTGAATTGAGTTTTAATCTGACAGGACTTAGAAAAATTTATAACAAGTCAGTTAGCATAAGTTATTAATATAAGTACAATCACCTGAAACTGGAATTATTCTACATTACATGTTTTGTGTGCTATTTGTCAATTTAAGTGATCACTATTAAACTCTTCTGTAATTAGACATTTAGCAAAATCTTAGTTTTATTACTTTTGTATGCTTATGAGAAGTGAGGGAAGTACCATATATATTCTGGTTTAACAGAAAATCACTGTGAAAAAATACTCTTCAGAAAACAGAGATTTGGATTTATTACTACCAGGAGAATGCATTAGTAAGCAAGAAAGCCAATTAAAACTTGAAGGTAAAAATTTACTTGTATAGGATACAGCAACAGTCTCTGAAATGTGGGTGCCAATAACATTTTCAAGCGCAGTTTTATGATGCAATGTACTATTATTTTTTGGCAAGTACTAAAGAAGAAAGAATGATTTCATTTAATTGTGCTAAGATTTCTTTCCCTCAATACCAGCAATTAGGACATACAGTCTCAAGGCTAAAGCACTGGAATTCAACTTGCAAGCAATAAAAGAAAATAGTTAATCATGATTTATATAGAATTTATAATATGGAAAGAGAAAAGGATAGATTGTGATTATTAACAAATGGAGTATTTGACATTACATGTTTAGTATATACTTAAGCTCCTTTTGCTATTTAAGCACCATTGAGATTTCATTCTTCATGAAAAGTTTTACCTTTTGTTCTTCAGACTTATTTTTTGCTGTATAGTTGTGTGTTGCTAAGCACTCATGTATGTTCTAAGAAATGTACTGTTAAGTCAATTTTGTCATTGTGTGAACATCACAGAGTACACAAACCTAGATTATATAGCCTACTTCACATCTAGGCTAAAAGGTAATCACTGTCACATGTGTGGTCTGTCGTTGAGGGAAACAGAAACGTTATATAATGCATGACTGTAATATCACTTGGTCAGTATTCTAGTGAGAAAGCTTGTGATACATTTTTTAAGGCTTTAACTTTCAAACAAGTTATGAGCTTTACTGAAATTTATGAACTATTATTTCAGTGTCACTACTTCTCAGTCTTGCACACTCTAGAAACTTCTTCCTGGGTGTGGCTTGACAAATCATAAATAAGCTCTGCTTCACTAGGTATTCCATTGAGTGCTGTCCACCTTCTGTGATGATGAAGTGTTTTCTATCTGCATTATCCAACTTTGTAGCTACTAGACATATGTGCTTAGTGAGCATTTAAAATGTGACTATTGTGACTAAGGAGCTGAATTTCAAATTACATTTATTTAAAATTTTAGTCCAAATAGCTACATATGGGTAGCAATTCTATTGGACAGCACAGCATAGGGATTCCAGAATCTTCTTGGAGTCTACATGCCCCATCTCTCAGTTCATATTTGCATTCACAATGTGGAAAAGAAAGCTTCAAATTCAAACAGTGGAAGAAATTACCCAATATGGAGCAGCCTGGAGTTGGTAAAGCACATTCAGAAGTGGAGCCTGAGAATGTGCATACTTAATACTTTCCTGGTGATGCTGACTCTGCTGGAATGAGACTTTGAGAACTGCTTTAGGGGGATCCTTCCTGGGAAAGACGACCATCTCAGTTACAGTTTTTGCCTGTTGGAGCTTCTGGTTCACTCCCACTGTAGGAATATTTTATCCACTATCGTTCATTTCTCTTGGCAAAAATAAAATTAACTTGCTTCTGCCACCCAGTAAGAAAAAAGAGCATACTTAAATTGAGTTAAATCTTTGTTTCCCTCAATGGCAGACCACACATGTGACGATGATTACCATTTAGCCTAGATGTGAAGTAGGCTAATAGATACAAAGAGGGAAACAAATGTAGTAAGGGGAAGAAAATTATTTGCAGGCAATACTAATGATTTTTGCTTCCTAAAATACGTTCATAAAATATTCACAGAATATTTTAATAATAGTAAAAGGAGACACTTGTCCTGGCTGGTGTTGGGTGTTGTTCAGTGGTTAGAGTGTTGGCCTGCATACCAAAGGATTTCGGGTTTGATTCTCAGTCAAGGGCATGTACCTGGGTTGCAGGTTCGATAGGCAACCATTCAGTGTGTCTCTTTCACATTGATGTTTCTTTCTCTCTCTTTCCCTTCCACCCTCCCTCTCACCCCCTTCCCTTCCTCCTTTTCTCTTTCCTTCTCTTCCTTCTCCCCTCCCTCTCTCCTTACTCTCTTCCACTTTCTCTAAAAATACATGGAAAAAATATACTCTGGTCCTAGCCAATTTGGCTCAATGGATAGAGGGTTGGTCCATGGACTGAAGGGTCCCAGGTTCAGTTCTGGTCAAGGGCATGTACCTTGATAGCAGGCTTGATCCCTGGTCCTGGTGGGGACGTGTGCAGAAGACAACCAAACAATGTCTCTCTCTGTCTCTGTCTCTACCCCTCCCATTCTCTCTAAAAATCAATAGAAAAATATCCTTGGGTGAGGATTATAAAAACAAATCAGTAAACCTCTGGCTTAGGGGAAAAAAGAAGAAGAAAAAGTATCCTCAAATGAGGATTAACAACAACAATAAAAAAGAGACACTTATTAAATTTTGTTAGAATATTTAAATATTAGCCAATAATGTTTACAGTTATATATTGATAAAAGTAAAAACTTATTAGAGATACTGAGAAGATTCAGAATTAAGTTGAAATAATGAAGAGGTTTATCTGAGAAGGGGGTAATGAAATAATTCTTTATCAGTTTTGAAGTAAATAAGGGGTACAGATACACATAGAATATAGAGGTTATTTCAGATAGGAGATAGTTGTGTTAAATTGCTGATCTATAAAACAGCAAGCAGTGTGTGGGGGCCTCCAAATTAGGTTAATTTGGAAAAAGGCTTGTTTGGAGAAGTAAAAATAAATTGCTAATATTGGGAGGCAGTGAGCATAAGAGGAATTTGATGAATGAATTATGTGATTGAGGAAGGAAAAAATGCATTGTGATTAATGTATTTTTTTTTTTACTTTCCCATCTTTCAATCTAAGCTTATTGCAGAAGAATTTTGTCTAAAAACATTTTCAAAAGGTGGAGCGCAACTTATACCAGGTAAATTAAATTTAATGAATCCTTTAATTTGTTTACAATAATTAATATACTAATTATACTAAGTGGTAATATTTATTAATTATACTAGAGATACATGTAGATACAATAAATTGATTTAATTATAGATAAATTTAATCCAGATGAAATGCATATTTAAATTATTTATAATATAAAATATAGTGCCTTCTGATTAATTGCAAAATTTTTATTTTTTGTCTGCGGTAGTTAAGTGAAATCTGTCTTAGATGTAAAATTACAGCATAGGGAATATAATCAATAATATCATAATAACTATGTATGGTGCCAGGTGGAAATTAGATTTATTGGGGTGATCACTTTGTAAATTAATATAAATGTCTAATCACCAGATTGTATACCTAAACTAATATAATATTGTTCTTTGTACTGTAGCTAAAAATTTTTTTTTAAAGAATTAATAAAATGATAGTGGAGGAGTAAAAAATTAAGAGTCAGTTTATAACTTAGTGTTCTGCTAGTACTGCACTGCCAGCCTCCTAATCAGAAAACTAGCTTTCTTAATGTCATACTCAGTGTAAGTCCAGTGTCCTGACATTATCACCACTCAGGCAAGACTTTCCACTGAGTGTTTCTGTGAGTCCCTGTAAATGTAGGCAACTTGTGTCTCCCTTTGTCAGTGTGTGTATAGCACAGAATATTTTAGTAATAGTAAGAAGAGACACTACAGTACAGTGGTCTCTGATGACTGGAGATCATTAGGCTGTAAGAAATGCCATCCATGGATAACGTATTGAAAATTTCCTGACATTGAATGTGTTCCTAGGGTTTAAGAAATGCCTGTGGATAAACAAATAAAGCCTAATCAATGTCTTGCTATATTGCATAACCCAAAACTGCTTTAAGACACTATACTGAAATTATGTTGGTGAGTTGGTTAATAAAATGCAGACTAATTATTTTTTTAAGTTTATTTTTATTGTTGACAGTATTACAGATGTCCCCTATTTTCCTTCCTGTTCCAGCCTCACTCCATGCCTTGACTACACTACTCTCTGGGTTCATGGGCTATGCATATATGCACACAAATTCTTTGGTGGACTGGTTATTTTAATGACCACTTTAACGATAGTTCTATTTCTTCTCTGGTTGTCATTCGGTGATGGGTTTCCATTCCGTTAATGAAATAGAGTTTTTTTAAGCCAGCACATCCACACTGAGTGAAGCCTGCAATGAGGCCAAGGAGCATATGATGTGATGCACCTATCTATACAGAGGCCTTTTGTTAAGTTTCACTGTTTGTGGGAGGCTTGGTCTAGATTCTTGGATGTAAAATAAATATTTTAAATGAAAAAATAATCATATCAAGTGTCATCTGTTTTGAAAATTTCTGTCTTTATCAAATGCTTAGGTGGTATTCTGAGAACATTGTCACAGATGTTATTAAAATGTCTTAACTAAGTGTGTACATCTTTCTGTAAAATATTTTTCTTTGAGAAATACTTCATGTTCTATAATTTAACAAATTAATGTGAAGTTAGGTACTTTATCAAAGATAATTTTTTTTAATGTAGCCATCAACAGTAGAATATTTGTAGCATTGTAGGTATGTTTTTATACCATGCATATGTATATGCATATATTTGTGTGAGAGGAAAAATATTTTTTGCATATAGAATGACTTTAGATTTCTAAAATCAGTGGACATTTAAGATTTTGAAGAGTATATTTTTCTTTTTTTTGTAAATGCTCACCCAAGGATATTTTTTCCAGAGAGTGGAAAGGGTGGGAGGAAAGGATGAGGGGAGAGGGAGAGAGGGAAAAAAAAAACCCACAAAACATCAACATGAGAGAGACACATTAATTGGTTGCCTGTACTCCTCTCATAGATGTGGGTGAATCAAACCCAGGTACATGCCCTTGGCCAGAAATTGAACCAATGTCCTGCAAAGACCGACTCTCTAACCACTGTGCACCAACAGCCAGGGAGAGTACATTGTTTTTCAAACATAATGTTTTTCCTGTTTTACTCCATTTTGAGTGTGAGCAGATTAATAAAAATGAATGATCTATCCTGAAACTGGGACCATATAAGATGGAAGTGGTGTGGTAGTTCCCCCAGGAAGGTCAGCTATACTTAGCTCTCCTTAAAGACTCCTGACTCATCCTCTCAGTGTGCAGAGACTGTCAGACCCTGACAAATCCATTCACTCTAAATAAAATTCAAAAGGACAGACGTGGCAAAATCAGCACTTCTCTCTTTGCAGTCAAAGTCAAGCCTATAAGTCAAATCTTAATTAAAAGCCTCATTGTCACAAAGGCCAGAAATACACCATGTCAGCACATTCTTTCCACATGGGTAAGCCTGCGTAGGAATTAGAAAGTTATTTTGTTGTAAGAGCAGTTGGATGGATGAAATTTTTAATAGCATGGGACTAAAATAGGAGTTGTATTGCTAATGGGCCTATAAATATTTGGTGGGCTCCAATGCCTTATGTTCTGTATCCTACTGGTAGCTTTGTCTCTGAGTCTGAGAAATGCTCAAAGATCAAATAAGTAATTCTCTCTCTCCTCTAGAAAGTGAATGGGGACTATTCATATAGTTTCTTGGGACTCTTCATTTTTATGCTTTTGTGCCTCTTGCCCCTTTACTGGCATACCCAGGATGTTTTGGGGGATGTTAATATATGTAGCCAGGTTACAATGTTATGACTTTGTATATCTGTGGTCTGGATTAGTTTTACAGTTGAACTCTCACAGGAAATTTTTTTCCCCCATTTCCTAGCTCCTGTCAGGATACATTTGGAGTACGTGTTTAGAAAAACCTTATGCTAGCATACTATATATCTCATCTCTTCAACCCAACTTGCTTACTAATCTCTAAACTGCCAATCAAATGGATATTATTTTTTATTTTTATAAAAGTTTATTAAGTTATTTGAATAATATGTCTTCTTTATAAAAATTAAAAGAAGAAAATAAAAATTAACTCAAATCTTGCCCTGGCTGGTGTTGCCGAATGCTTAGAGTGTTGGCCTGTGCCCAGAAGGGTTGCAGGTTCAAATTCCCAGTCAAGAATATGTACCTGGGTTGCAGGTTTGATCCTTGGCTCCCATTGGGGTGACTGGAGGAGGCAATTAATTGATGTCTCTCTCACATCAATGATTTTCTCTCCCCCATCCTCCCTCTCTTCCACTCCCTATAAAAATCATGAAAAAAAATATCTTCTGGTGAAGAGTAACAACAGCAACAAAAACTCAAATCTTAACACATACTGTTATATTTGTGTTATTTCCTATAATAAAACATACATAACAATTGAAAATTGGGGTTGTGTTATAAACAAAGATTTGTTTCTTTTAAATTACAATATTATATGATGATCATTTTCTAGTACAGTTAAATATTCTTTGAAGAACTGAGTTTACTGGTGGCATTTCATTGTGAACTACTGGTTAATTTTTTTTTCTCCTTTCCCTTCCTAAAAAGGAAGAATATTTGTTAGAAGAGATTGATTTTAAGTTGATTTATCACATGATAAAATTCTGAGATAGCAGATTAGAAGAAGCAGAAAAAAAAGCAGCTACTTAGGTTATGGAAAGTAGAGAAAAGAGGATTTGGGGAAGCTGTTGATATAGATTATACTCTTTGACCTGCTGTAATATCTTTGAAAGATGTAAATAGTAGGCTTTTCTTTTAGTTATGTTAGTTTAACTGTTTTTCTGTAATGTATCCTTGCCCTAAAAGAGAACCTTGTCTATGCTTTAGTAAGAGTTTAATATATAATGCTGCAGGGTTTATCCTTATGTATAAATTTTTGTTTCTCTAGTTCTTTAAAATCAATTCATAAACATTATTATTTTTCTTTTTTTATTGATTAAGGTATTACATATGTGCTCTTATCCCCCAATTCTCCCTCCTACTTCCTCCCCCCACCTCCACTCATGCCTTCATCATCCTGGTATCTGTGTTCATTGGCTATGCATAAGCATACAAGTCCTTTGGTTGATCTCTTCCCCAAATCCCCACCCTCTCCTGCCTTCCCTCTGATGTTTGAGCATTTAATTGATTCTTCTCTGTCTCTGGATCTGTTTTTGTTCATCAGTTTATGTTGTTCATTATGTTCCACCAATGAGTGAGATCATGGGATATTGATCTTTCTCTGATTGACTTATTTCATTTTGCATAATGCTCTCCAGGTCCATCCATGCTATTGCAAATGGTAGTAGTTCATTTCTTTTTATAGCAGCATAGTATTCTATTGTGTAGATGTGCCACAGTTTTTTAATCCACTCATCTGCTGATGGGCGTTTAGACTATTTCCAAAGTTTAGCTATGGTAAATTGTGCTGCTGTGAACATAGGTGGGCATATATCCTTTCTGATTGGTGTTTTTAGTTGCTTGGGATATAATCCTAGAGGTGGGATCACTGGGTCAAATGGGAGTTCCATTTTTATTTTTTTGAGGAAATTCTAAACTGTTCTCCACAGTGGCTGCACCAGTTTGCATTCCCATCAGCAGTGCACGAGGGTTCCTTTTTCTCCACATCCTCACCAGCACTTGTTATTTGTTGATTTTTTTTTTTTTTTAAATATATTTTATTCATTTTTCACAGAGAGGAAGGGAGAGGAATAGAAAGTCAGAAACATCGATGAGAGAGAGACATCGATCAGCCGCCTCCTGCATGCCCCACACTGGAGATGTGCCCGCAAGCAAGGTACATGCCCCCGACCAGAATCGAACCCGGGACCTTTCAGTCCGCAAGCCGACGCTCT
>PVJN01064772.1:0-10429 GCA_004026805.1 Lasiurus borealis | reverse complement strand
TACATAGAAATTGAGTGTTTCTCACCTTTTCATTACATTCTGTTTTAGAGTGGGGAGAAAAGGTGGAAGAAGCACTGAATAATTCCCTTGGCTGAGGCACACTGGACTTTCCAAAGCGCCTCAGAAAAATAATTGTCCAACCCCTTCTCCTCTGGCCAGACTCGCCTCAGAGAACATGAACAGGGAGAAAAGGGTAAAAGGCTACGGGAAGTCAAAGGGGAGAAAACATTTCCCACAATATTGTGAGAGACTATTATGTTTTCTGTAAAGATACCCTGGGAAATAAGTTGGAATGAAGAGATGTGGAGTAAAATTCACGGAGAGCATCGTTTGAGAAAGCAGGCCTGTGAGCTCATCCGGATAGATTTTTTTGTTAATTGTTGTATAAATTTTATGTTTTCTGAGAAAAAGAACACCCCGCTGCCCAGATAAATATGCCTTTCGCTTTCTGATTGTCCAACGTGCAAAGCAAGCCCCAGCGTGTGGACAGGCGGGCTGGATGCTTTGGGCTCCTCTCTGCTATGGTCAACAGGGAGAAAGGAGGTAATGACAGGAAGTGCTCCTGAAAAGCCTTAGCAAAAATGATGCTTCTTCACTCCAGTGTCTGAATTCTGGGATGGGAGGAACTCAAGAGGAGCCATATACCTCAATAGTTTAATTCATTCCACTCCCTATAAGAGATACACCCCCACTATCATGTTTTCTGAAGACATGCTCCAATTACTGTCAAAATGTACATACGTAACTCTCTCTAATACACACCCCTCCAAAAAACCATCAGCAGCCAAAAAAGAGTTGGTAGCTTCCTGGCTGAGAATGAGAGAAAAAGAAGATCCTCAATGTCACAGATTAGCCCTGGCTATGATCTCATCTCTGAAGCCCTGTGTCTGCCTCCCACGTTCTCTCAAGCTGAGTCTGGTTCAGTGAAAGCCACCAGGCTGTGCCAGCAACAAGAGCCTTGCATGAGTCTGGTGTTTAATGAGATGTCATGTCTCTCAGCATCTTCACTGGTGAAGAAGCACGTGCCCTCATAGAAGTGCTAGCAGAAGCAGGAACACCTGGTCTATTGTGAATGGGTCAGAGCGCCTCTTGAATTTCTGTGGGATAATCAATGATTCTGTTCTAATGAAACCATAAATCAGAAAATATTTAAATAAACTGAGTCCCACTTGGCACTTCAACAAATAGCAGTTGATGGATTTTTCATTAAATTGCAAGACCTCCCTAGCAACCCTATCAGTTCCCAATAAATGCATCCCCAGAAATATTCCACTCAACTGTGAGGTCTTTCTCAAGCATCCTAATGGCAAATCCGCCAATAACCCTGAAAGCAGAGAAATAAGAGATGTTCTGAGGGCATGGTTATCATGTCCCTGATTCTAAGAGTCATTCATGCCTATCAACATCTCAAGGTATCCCAGGAATGTTTCCAAAATGCTGCTCTCTCGTAACCAACCACAGATAGAAAATGTAGCCTCGGTTGAAAACAATCTACGATCAAATACAACATTTTTATGTGTCAGAAGGTGCTAGCAGACACAATAAAATAAATAAATAAATAAAAACCTTCTAATCTCACAAAAAAACAAAAACAAACAAACAAACAAAAAATCCGAGAATATTTACTTTGTGGCCTTTTATAGAAAATATATGCCAATCTTATATTGAAGAAAAGATTTTTAAATAGTAAAATATGAGGTTAAATGAGCTAACCTGCTATACTGTTGACTCTTCTTAATTGTAGAAGCTTCGAAGTAAGCCAAAAGGAATCTAGCTCACTGACTATTTGAGGATGTGATACAGGATGTATAGTGGGTAGGCTTTTGAAACAATAGCTGCCAGTTTAACTGGTTTTGTTTGTTAAGGTTTCAATTAAATTTAAGTTCTTCCTAATTAGACCTCCTCATGTAATTCTGCCTGGGCAAGAAGTTTCAAAGGAAGTAATATTTGAGCAGGGGTTTGAGATATACGAGTAAATTTTGGAAAGAAGGTAATTTCAAGAAGAAAAAGCAAACCAATTTCTCCCCAAGAATTAATCATCAATCAGGTATTACTTAGCTGAACTGTTTCTCCTTACAGGAAATATAAATGTTATATGTAAATCCATGAGTTAAGATTTACTGTAAGTCATCCTCTGTTGGATATAAGAATTGACCCATGGAAAAGGCTGAAAAAAAAATGCTTCCAATCTCACTCATGAGAAATATCTATAATAATAAAAGTATAATATGCTAATTAGACCAGACATCCTTCCGGATTTAGCTGAGGCTGCCAGAGAAGCCCAGGTCCCGGATGCCAGAAGAAGACAATGCCAGCAGCTGGGGGAAGGAAGGCCTACGCTTACAAGAATTTTGTGCATCGGACCTCTAGTGTGATAATAATGATGATGATGATGATCATTATTGCAGGATCATTATCATCATCATAGGAACTACTGCATATTGAAGACTTATCACATGCTAGGCATGATGCTAGATGCTTATGCCTTATCCCATTTAATCTTCACAATAGTCCTAAGAAGGAGAGGCTGCCATTATCCTCAATTTACAATTAAGGAGACTAGGACTGAGAAAGTCATTAGGGTATGCAAGTTTCTAAGCAGCAGACTTTCAGAACTTGTGCTATTATCATCACATAATTCACTCAACCCTCATATCCCCAATTAAATTTAAGTTCTTCCTAATTAGACCTCCTCATGTAATTCTGCCCCTCAGCCCAACCCAGGTCCGCCACCAAGCCCTCTTACCTCGACAAACACTACAGCACTGGCTCTCTGGGAGAATGTGGTCCTTCTCTGAGCAGTTCAAAGGAGGGCATGCTTCTGTAATTTTCACTAAAACTCCATCCTGGAAGTCAAATAATAGGGAAAGAAAACTGTTCATTATGTTTAACAGCCCGCAGTGATAACCAGATACCATAATTAACAGTACTCCCAAGAATCCCACAATTATGACAAAGTCTCAAATTAAACTGATGAGCGTCTTGGAGGGGAAGATACATGTCCCTTTCTATGCCAAAAGAGCCTCAATTTCAACAAACGGCTTTTGAGAGTCTGGTCTCTGTCACAGAAGGTCACTGAAGGTGGTGTGCTGAGAAACTGGAACAATCACCTTTTGGGCAAGGAGGGGAGCAGCGGGGGGAGCCCTCATTTGTAGCATTTGCTGATTTCTGTGGTGCAAATACCCTGATGGAGCAGATTTTGAACTACCAACCTGATATCACTGAACACACAGGGGGAAGGAATGTACAGTGAGCTCAGAGCTTCTATGAGCCATTTCAGTTATCTACCACATCACAAGCACTCTGGACCCAAAGATAAATAAGACATCTTCCTTGCCCTTGATCAGCTCACAGTTTGAAGAGAAAAAGGAAGAAGAAAAAAAAACAACCTTAAACCAGAAACCATAATACAGTATATTAAGTCCTTAAAAATGTGATCTAATTAAGGTTTGAAAATGTGCATGGGAGAATAATTCATTCTGCCCAGGTGTGGAGAAATTATGAAGATGCCACATTCCAGGGAACATGGATAATGGGGTAAAAAAGGAAGAAAATACTTTCCCAGCAAAAGAAACAGAGGGGGAGGCAAGGTATACAGTTCAGAAAGAACTGAAGAGGATTGTAGACATGAGCACTAGATTTTCCCTAGCTACAAATAGAATCACAATAAAATTTTAAATATTCAGCAGGTGAATCTTTATGACCTCACTTCAACAAAGACTGCTATTATGAGTATCTGTATTTATATTTGCTCTGAATATGAAGAATTAGTTCATTAATTATTATAAAAGAGGGTTTGAGAGTCCTTTTTTAAAGATGTTCAGTTTTTTCTTTTCTATAAGTATAGCATATACTCACTTATATTTTATTTTATTTTTTCAATTACAGTTGGCATTCAGTATTATTTTGTATTAATTTCAGGTGTACAGCATAGTGGTTAGACAATCATACTTTACTCTATTCCATTCTCAAGAGGATGTTTAAGTCAACCAAAAAGCAAGCTTGAGAAAGAGTCTGTTAAGGCCACTATAAGTGAGAGAACAGGATAGAGCTAGGAGCCAAGAGGGATGAGGAAACACTGAGTTTTCCACCCCCAGAGACTCTATCATCTCATTGGCACCACAGTTCACTGATTTGGCAGTAACTCTCATTCATCAGGCACATCCATTTTTAATAATCATAAACTAACTTTGCATGCCAAATGTAAGTTTAAGTTCCAAATACTCATCATTTGGATAATTTGCACCATGGCTTCCTGGCTTTTCTTTTTTTTTTTTAATACATTTTATTTATTTTTCACAGAAAGGAAGGGAGAGAGATAGAAACAGAAACATCGATGAGAGAGATATCGATCAACCGCCTCCTGCACACCCCACACTGGAGATGTGCCCGAAAAGCAAGGTACATGCCCCTGACCGGAATCGAACCTGGGACCCTTCAGTCTGCAGGCCGATGCTCTATCCACTGAGCAAAACCGGTCTCGGCTTCCTGGCCTTTCTTATCATTATCAGCCCAGATAGTTCAGCCTTTGGCATTCCTCGGGGTGTCTTTTCTTTCTTCCCCTTTGTTCTTCATACTTGATCTGCCCAAAGGCAACTAGGTCTCTTAAAACAGGCCCTAAGATCTGAGAATTGATTCTGCTATTCACCTTCAGTTCACCTTTTTAGCTACATTCCATTCTGTCTCAATCCAGGCCACGCCAGGTGGCACGCAGCTGTTAAGAATTAGCACCAGTCTTTAGGCCAGTGAGCCTAGCAAATGTACCTTCCTTTCTGCAACAGGGAATCAAACCAATTATTACAAACCACTGGAAGTGAGTGACTTTACTATTAGGACCACAAGCTAAGTGCAAAGGAACACACAACTCTTATTTACAACTGTGGCCTCCACTTCTCTCCTTTAATATTAATATATTGATTCATACCTATTGCCTCTTTACATAAATAACAGGAGTGGACACTGTGGGACCTCTCTGATCAGTTCTGGGTGCTCATCCCCCAGCTTCTGAATGTTTCACTGCTCCTGGCTCATCCCTGCTGCCCTCAGAAGGTTGCCCTGGCAGAGAGCCAGAGTTACCTATAAGTTCTACATCTCCCACTTCCAAGGCCCAAAACCAGTGAGTAACAAGCATGGGAGGATCTTTACCCAGAGGATAGACAATAGCTGGAGCATAATCCCTTTACCTCAAGGGATCAGGATCTGTCTGGCCTTCACCTAAACTCCCCCCATGCTCAGCCCCTTGCCCTTCCCTCTCCTGCATCCCTCACCCCTTTTACGCTGGTTTCTCCTGGGAGCTACCATAATGAATCAGTTGTACTGAAATCTTTAGCTTAGGGTCTGCTTCTGGGAGAACCCAAACTAGGATGTTAAGACAAATGTCACTCTTACTATGAAAAATCAAACTATTAAAAGAGATCATCTCTAGATAGTGAGATTCTGAAGTGATTTCCATTTTCTTCCTTATACTTTTCCCTCTATACTCCTAATTTTACATCATATATATATATATATATATATATATATATATATACATATATATATATATATATCTGCTTTTGGAAAAAAGAAATATTAAAAATGCTACAGAAGACTTTTTCAAATAATCACTAGAGAAGGTTCTTTTAAGATAAAAAGGGCTTGCTTTGCTGATTAAATCAGTCAACAATTGTAATCAACCTTTAACATATTTGATGAATAAGATCATTCCAAATGTTTAAATAGAGACAAATCCCTTTGCCTGAAGTAGAAAATAATAAGAACTGTGATTACAGTCGCATAAGTGCCTCCAAATCCATTTAGACCAGCCACACAATTAGGCACAAACCTTTTTTAACTTTATTTTCAAAACTAGCTCTAGGAAGAAGTAGCTCATGATTAACATTTTTTAATCCTCCTGATTATGGTATGTTATATTATGAATCTTAGAACTCTGCACTGGTGACAAAATATAATTCTTCCAGTTCTACTTTAGAGCGACCAACTCCGTGTCGTTGGTCAAATATAAACACTTCCAAGTTACTGATCACTGTGCCTCAACCTGAAGTTCTAATAACATAAAACTCACATCTTTAAGTAAAGCAATTTATTGCTGGCCTAAAGAAATACTGCAGGGCATTAATAATTGAACAAAACTGAGCAAGACAGCTAGAAGATATTATTCATCTTGATTTTTAAAAAAATATATTGCCCTAGTTGGTTTGGCTCAGTGGACAGTGCATCGGCCTATGGACTGGAGAGTCCCAGGTTTGATTCCGGTCAAGGGCACATGCCCAGGTTGCAGGCTCATCCCCAGTGTGGGGTGTGCAGGAGGCAGCCAATCAATGATTCCCTCTCATCATTGATGTTTTTCTCTCTCTCTTTCTCTATCCCTCTTCCTCCCTGAAATCAATACAAATATATTTTTAAAAAATAATATATTAACTTCTAGAAAAACTTGTAACAAGTTTGAAAATATTTGAAACAAGCATTGTTTTATTTGTTTGTTTGTTTAATTGGTGTTGCTGGAGCTTTAAAATGGTTCCAGGAAAATGGGAATGGATGGATCTCCAGGCAGCCTCTTGTCAACTGGGGATATATATACATTTGAACCCCAGAACACTCAGAAAAATATCTGAGTAATTATTTGCTCAATTTTTCTAGGGACAGCATTTGTATAGTACCCTTTTAAATGCCTATGAGAGAAGTTAATTCATTCTATACAATAGGTGCCATAGTGTATTAGGGCTTCTATCTTGAGAAAGGCTGCCAAGGGAAGACCTGAGGTCCTCTGATCCTATACCCATCACCCTCTCTTCCTGCTGACAACATCTGTTAAATGTGTCCTGTGGCACTCCTGTGGCCTTTTACAAATGCTACCCCTTTATCAAGGCAATCAATGAGCCATTGCCTAACCAATCTGGTCTTAGACAGATTAAAAAGTGATAATTCAATCATTCTGAACTTACTGTTTTAAAATTCAGAAATGAGAATTATTTCCAAGTAAGTCTAACACCCTGAGGAGTAGCAGAGGAGTGGCTAAAGGCCAGATGACACAGGTTCAGATCCCAGCCAGTTCGCTGATTCTCTGTGACTTTGATCTTTTGTGCCTCACTTTTCTCATCTGTAAAATGGGGATACAAATGGAACCTACCTCATAGTGTTATTATTATGTTTCTATGAGGTAAGATGTTGAAAATGTTTTAAATAGTGTCTAGAAAACACTAAGTGATTGAGAAATATTGTTATCAATAGCCCTTCTCTTTATACACGTAGTAAACATTTCACAAGTTACTGCAGAAATACCTGGTACAATAAATTAATGATTCTTTAAAGAGGATGAAATTATTCACAGACACTCATCATTTGTGCAAAGATAGTAATGCCTGCCCCAACTTCTTTCTAAATTGTAAAACTATAACCAAAAAAAAAAAAAAAAAAACAGCAAAAGGTGAACCAAAGACTGTAGGGCATCTACAATGTGCCAACAACACTGGTAAGTGCTATTCCAATCATCTGGCATTAGAATCCATGTCCATATCTTCTAGAAATCTCCAATGGTCTCTGTCTTGATCCCCTCTGATAATAACAGGGATCAAGTCATAATTGTCAATCAACTGTGTCTGCTCAAAAAGTAAAAGGGGGGGTGCCAGATGTAAGTGACAGATACATGGCAGACACTGGGGTCATCAACAGAGTGGGCAAAATTGCCCTTGGTCATTCCAGCTTTCCCAGAGGTAGAAGAAACAGTAGGGGTTTTAGAATTCAAATCATTTCCCCTCCCTTAGAAGGGAAACAATTTAGAGAACATGACGTATGTCTTAAAGTCAGGGAGGACATGTGTGGTCATGTGGAATGACAAGAACAGTTAATGAGGACTGACTCTGTGCCAAGCACTCTGCCAAGTTCTCCACATGGTTTATCTCATGTAATCGGCACAACGTCTCTATGTGGTAAAATGCCACTCTCGAGCTCCCCCACTCCCAGGCCTGGTAGCCGGTCCTGCTGACAGAGAGATCACAGAGCCCTGCGGTCACACCTCCCTGCCTCTGCCACAGCCTCAGGAGCCCCTGCCCACAGCACCCCCCGCCGCAGAGACCACTGCACCTGCATTTCCACCAGACTGTCTGCACCTGTGGAAACTCAGGCATTGCCAGTAGCAGCCAAAAGCGAGCGAATGGGAAATACAACAGGGAAGTTCAAGGGAGTTAACCCCTGGGATCAATTCTGGTGGATGAGAGACAGGGAACTGGAAAGAACCTTCCCTCCATCCAAGTCCACCATAAAGAATTGGATTCAATGACTCATTCTCCCCTATTTTTTCCCAGCAAATGAAATAATGCAGGTACACCTGGGAGCAAAGGTGGTCTATTCTGAGACACAGTGGTTCTGGTCAGCATCTCTGTAGTTGCCCCACAAAAGCAGCTGTGCTTTGTTGTGGGGCTGTGACTGCTCTGATGCACCGCCTCGCATTGGCTCCCCTCCTTTCCTGTCTTCCCTCTGTCTCTCATGCTTCCACTTCTGAGGGGACACTTCACCCAAGCAACTGCGAGGCCAGCTCCCACATTTTATCCAGCACATTGTTCAAACAGCACCTCTTCAGAGAGGCCCTCCCAACCCTATGGCGAAGCTCTCTATTCCTTCACCCGATTTATATTGTTTATAGAATTATAGTGTATATTTACTTGGTTATTTCCTTACCGCCTGTCCCCTCCACTAGACTGCCAGTGCTATAAGACAGGGACTTTGTTTTGTTCACTATTGTACAATCCTGGTATGTATCACTGGCTCAGTGCATGTTTGTTGAATGATTACTGAATGAGATCTATGGTTCTACATATCTTATTTCAACAAACACATAGGAGGAGGAAGGCAGGAGACAAAGGCATTTTCTCACACTGTACCAGGTAGAAGAGGAGAGGTAACATTGTCCCTAGCTGGCATCGCAGACGAATTCCCAAACAACTCAAAAGCCATTCCCAGGGCCACCTGCCACCCTCCCTGACTCATTGTAGCTTCTACCACTCTTCCCCTTCTCATACAGTTTCCTTAATAGCTTTTCCCAACGCTACCTGACCCACAGCTGACCAACCACAAGCCAACCACACACTGGCAGTGATAGGGATTCCAGTGGACCACAGAGAGTCCTTCCCCTCAGTGACCCACTCAGGCCAAATGCTCTACTTCAGAACCCAACCTACGGCCAACATGTCTACCTGTCTACCCGCAGTTTCCCACCAGTGAGAGGGATCCTACAATTAAAACTCACTCGGCATTCCCGACAGCTCTTGGTTAAAATCCGCTGGCCTTCTGCAAGGACTTTTCCTCCAAAGATACATTTCGCTGTAATAAAACAGAAAAATGAATCAGACGGTCATGCTATGCAAGAAAATAACCTCAGAGGTGCCATCAAACTCCAAGAAATTTCACAGAACATAGATGCTCTGATTCTAAGCATCACAAATACCTTTGTCTAGCGTGAGGCATGGGAATAATGTGAGGATAACTGTTGAATCCCCCAGTCAGACCACAGCCATAATTATGTTTATCATAAGCCCCTCACACCAAGAAGACACAACTATTTCCATATTGCAGTTGCAGAAGGAATAGAGAGTGAAATGATGTGGTTAGAAGTTAAAACAAAGGGGTTAGCATCTCCAGGGAGAACAATAGCAGTAGCTTTGATTCAGACACTCCAGCTAGAAGACAAATGACTAGGTGAGAGGGAACTCGTGGATGCTCCATTCATCAGAACCTCAGCCACAATGCAGAATGATGCCATTTTCCCCTGTGACCATGAAAAGTACAAGTCCTTAGCCTATCTGTTTCTGAGAAGCTCAGAGATAACTGAGAAATATAAGCCAAGCCGTAAAGTACTTTGTCAATGCACTAGAGAGACTGCCCTGGGAATGATGAGCTTAACAGGCTAACAGGGACGTGGAGTAGATAGGGCTTGTTGAAAAGAGAAGCATAAATGGAACTCCTCCCACTCAGCTTACATCCCACTAGGACTCAGTCCTCGACTCAACTTGCTGACCCACTTTTAAGCAAGTGAAGGTGGATGAGGCTGAGTCTCTTCCTGGAGGAGAGAACAGTGTATGCAAATCCCATCAGTTTCAACTGAGGTCTGGCTACCCCAAGAAGTTGTTCTTGGTTTTTAACACTGGTACAATGCCTTCACTGTGTGCTTCTGTGGAACTCTGGACCTAGACTAACCAGTGCATATGATATTCTATCTCAGTGGCCCAGGTAATCACACATTCCCCTGCCAACTGCAACCCCCGTGAAGGTAAGGGCTATGTCTATCCCATATTTTTGTCACCAGCCCCAAGCTCAATGCCTCTCTGGGCTTATTGTCAGTAACAATAAATAATGTTAAAATTGATGAGCCTCTAGTTGGTAGTAAAAGCCAGTCAAATTTCCTGATTCTCAGATATGAGTTCTTTCTGCTATC
>PVJN01064771.1:0-10430 GCA_004026805.1 Lasiurus borealis | reverse complement strand
CGGGAACCCCAAGACCCCGGCCCCTGGATCCTGGAGCAGCTGAGGGCGACGGTGAAGCGGCCGGAGGTCATTGCCACGGCGGGCGTGGCGCTCTGGCTGCTGCTGCTGGGCACCACCGTGTGCGTCCACCGCCGGCGCCGCGCCAGGGTGCACCTGGGCCCCGGTGAGAGCGGGCAGAACCCGGGGTGGGGGGGGGGCAGGACTCGCTGGGCCCAGGAAGAACACTAGAGGGCCCCCCCCCCTGCTGGCTTGGCTGGGTGGATAGAATGTTGATCTGCGGACTGAAGAAGGGTTCCGGGTTCCATTCTGGTCACGGGCACATGCTTGATCCCCAGGAGGGGGCATGCAGGAGGCAGCCGATCAATGATTCTCTCTCATCATCGATGTTTCTGACTCTCTCCCTTTCCTTTCCTCCCTGAAATCAATATACCCGTATTTTCCAGCAGATAAGACGACTTTTTAACCCAGGAAAATCTTCTCAAAAGTCGGGGGTCGTCTTATACGCCAGGTGTCATCTTATAGGGCAGGTATATCCCAAACTCTATATTTTAACTGGAAAAATTGGGGGTTGTCTTATACGCTCAGTCGTTTTATAAGTCGGAAAATATGGTATGTATGTATACATATATATACATATATATATGTATACATACATGTATATACATATATATGTAATTTTTTAAAAATATATTTTATTGATTTTTTACAGAGAGGAAGGGAGAGGGATAGAAAGTCAGAAACATCGATGAGAGAGAGACATCGATCAGCCGCCTCCTGCACGTCCCACAGTGGAGATGTGCCCGCAACCAAGGTACATGCCCCCAGTCGGAATCGAACCTGGGACCTTTCAGTCCGCAAGCCGACGCTCTATCCTCTGAGCCAAACCGGTTTCGGCTGTAATATTTTTTTTTAATATATTTTATTGATTTTTCAGAGAGGAAGGGAGAGGGATAGAAAGTCAGAAACATCGATGAGAGAGAGACATCGATTAGCCGCCTCCTGCACGCCCCCTACTGGAGATGTGCCTGCAACCAATGTACGTGCCCTTGACCAGAATCGAACCTGGGACCTTTCAGTCTGCAGGCCGATGCTCTATCCACTGAGCCACACCGATTTCGGCTGTAATTTTTTTTTTGAAGAACACTCTGTGGGTTAGATCTCTAGCCTGATGCCGGGGACTCTAGATTGAGCCTTCTCCCTACCCTCTCCCAGGTCTGTATAGGTACACCAGTGAGGACGCCATCCTGAAACACAGGTGAGACATGAGAGGCGCGTGGCGCGAGGTGAGGACGGGCAGGGGGACCACGGGCGCTAGCGGAGCTGGAACAGAGAATGGGATGGAGGCTCCCTTACGCAGGCACTTTGGAATCCTGGTATCTATCTCCCCTCATCTCTGAGTGGGGATTGTCTTCTCTTTCAATAATGTTACTATCAGACCACTTGACAGAGGGTCAACGGAATCAGAGACTTAAGCGGCTTTGCCCACGGCAGCACAGCCGGCCTTCTGAACTCCTAACCCAGGGCGCCGGTCACCACCGCTCACTGCTGATACTGACTACCCCTGCCTGCTGAGTCGTTCTCCTGCCTGGAGAATAATTAGCACGGGTGGAGCAGCTAATTCCTAATTTTCTCTGTGCAATCCGTGTTCACCTAGCACAGTGGTTCTCAACCTTCCTAAGGCCGCAACCCTTGCATACAGTTCCTCATGTGGTGGTGACCCCCAACCATGAAATTTTGCTACTGTGATGCATCGTGATGTAAATATCTGCATTTTCCAACGGTCTTGGGCGACCCCTGTGAAAGGGTCATTCGACCCCCAGGTTGAGAACTGCTGACCTAGCAGCACCTTTGCTTTCCATACATCACTCAACCTATGGAGCCATCTTTCCTTCATTGCAATCCACCCCCAGTTCCAGTAGAGGGCGCTCTGCCCCTACACCTCAGTCTGGTTTCCAACTCCCTAACCAGACCCCGGTCCCACGCTGCTGTGTCTCTCCTCCTCACTGTCAGGGTGAATGTGAAAGCTTCCCCCCACATTCCCCCACCCCAGTCTCCTGCATGTATCTGGTACCTGGGTCTGCACTTCCAACTCTGGATTGCACTCACGTGGATGTCTCTATCTAGACCAGTGGTTCCCAACATGGGGCACACACCCCACGGGGCACAATGTGATTTTTAAGGGGGGCAATTTGATGAAGTGCTGAGGAAGAAATTACTAAGAAATTGTTAAAAATAATATGAAGTGATATGAAAAAAATAGCAAGTCAAGTTTAAAACGTATACCAGTAATAGAGAACTGGACTACATAAATATGTCATGATGTATATTTATAGGCTGCATATGAGGGCGGTTGCAGGTGCCAGAGCAAGTCTGTGGTTTTGAGACAAGAGACTAAGAAAGCAAGCATACTTTTTAGTCCTGCTGGCCGAGTTTTATACTAAAATAACCGTTTCATCGGCCCACATTCTCCTGCTCTTTATCGCATTAGATTTCCTCTGGGAAGTTTCACATCCCAGGTCTGCATCTTCCAACAGCAATTTATTGAGCACCTACCGGGGCCAGCTACACCCAGCCAGACCATTTTTCTGTCAGTGTCTCCGCTCAGAGCAAGGTCCCTGTGTTTTCTGTATTCACTGGACATTCTTTTTAGTTACCACCTGGGCTTTGTCTGCTCTGCCCTGAACTTTCTCTGTCCCCCTGGGACTTTACCCACCCCACCGACCCAGTCCTTGAGGGAGATTCATTCATTTATTTAGGACAGTCTCCATTTGCCAGGAACTTAGTCTAGAACAGTGGTTCCCAACCTTTTTTTGGCCATGCCCTACCTAAGCATTTCTAACATCCTGATTCTGCCCTTCCCTCCCACACACACACCCCGCCCCCCGTGACATATGCTTCTTCTTATTATTAAAAAAGTGAACTCCTGCCGAAACCGGTTTGGCTCAGTGGATAGAGCCTCGGCCTGTGGACTGAAGGGTCCCGGGTTTGATTCCGGTCAGGGGCATGTACCTTGGTTGTGGGCATATCCCCGGTGGGTGGTGTGCAGGAGGCAGCTGATTGATGTTTCTCTCTCATCAATGTTTCTAGCTCTCTATCTCTCTTCCTCTCTGTAAAAAAAATCAATAAGATATATATATATATTTTAAAGTGAACTCCTATTCACATGGAGGAAGTCTAAAAGGCCATTAACTTGGTCTAAACAAGCTTTCAAAGAACATGGCATTCACAAAAGAGAAAAATTTTAAAAGATGAAGTACTGAGGAAGAAATTACTAAGAAATTGTTAAAAAAAAAAAAATAGCCAGAACTGGTTTGGCTCAGTGGATAGTCTGCAGACTGAAAGTCCCAGGTTCGATTCTGGTCAAGGGCATGTACCTTGGTTGCAGGCACATCCCTAGTGGGGGGCGTGCAAGAGGCAGCTGATCGGTGTCTCTCTCATCTATGTTTCTAGCTCTCTATCCCTCTCCCTTCCTCTCTGTAAAAAATCAATAAAACATATTTTAAAGATAATAATAATAATAATATGAAGTGATATTAAAAATAGCAAATAAAGTTTCAAAACATACACTAGTAATAGAGAACTGGACCGCATAAATATGTCACAAGGTATATTTATAGACTGTATATGAGACCTCCTAGAATCATCAGAAATGCAAAAAATTCACTGTTCATAACTCTTTCTCAAATCGCCCCCTTTAAAAATCACATTGCGCCCCGTGAGGCGTGTGCCCCATGTTGGGAACCACTGGTCTAGAGAGAGATATCCACGTGAATGCAATCCAGAGTTGTAAGTGCAGACCCAGGTACCACATACATGCAGGAGATCTGGGGAGGGGGGGAAGGGGATGTGGGGGAAAGCTTTCACATTCACCCTGACAGCGAGGAGGAGGAGGAGGCCAGAGAGGGCAGCCAGCAATGGCCACCGTGTCCACAGGGAGGGAAAGCCAGTTGGGCTGCGGGGGCACAGCGTGGGAGAGGGGTCCGCTTAGGGAGTTGGAAACCAGACTGAGGGCCCTGGTGGCCCTGCCAGGCAGCTGGGCTCTCTCCGGGAAACTGGGAGCGGCGGAAGGTGGCAGGCAGAGAAGCGCTTTGGTCCGGTGCCTGATGGGGAAAGAGGACTCAGGCAGCCGGCATGGCCCCTGTCCAAAGGGAACCGGGGCCACACTTACCTCGCCAGCTCTGCTCTCCCAGCGCGTGACCTCCTGCTCCTGGTCCCAGCGCACAGCATTGGCGGGTCTGGCAGGCCCATTGCTCCTTTCACCGACGAAGAGCTGGGGCTTAGAGAGGCCGGCAGACTCGCTCCCCGGGATGCCCAGCTGGGCTGCGACCAAGGGGGATTTATTGATTGATTGATTGATTCATTCATTCATTCACTCATTCATTCATTTCTTTACTTGCCAACAGGGATTTTCAAACTGGGGTTGTCTGCCTCCAGATGGATATTCTTTTTATCTGAGCACACAGCTGTTTCTTTTTAATGTCTCTTATCCCTGGGCAACCTGGACTTTCTCTGAGAACCAGGACAAGAAAGGCCCTGAGGTGGAGACATAGAATAAAGCCCATAGCATCATCTCCTCACCTCCCTCAGCTGCCCCGTGGTTCTCACTTGATGCTGTTTCTCCTGCCCTGTGGGAGCCCCTTTCCACGTCCCGCGTGGTTCAGGATTCCCGGTTCAGGGTTCGGGTTCTGAAGGAGGCCGCACGCAAACGAAATGAGAGACTAGAAAACATTAATTTGGCGATATTGGGGGGCCAGGCGGGACCCTTCCTCTAGTGGAAAGGACTGCCACCTGCTCTGGCCTTTTTCTTCCTTTTTATTAAAGCTTTGGGACACACCCCTGGCCTTTAGGCAGGAAATAACTAAAACAGAAATTAACGTGAAACAAACAGGTAGAGCTTGCTTCAGCCAACATGTTTCAACTAAACAGTGAGCGATTAGCTCTGACCTTTCAGAGCAGGTAAGGTTGACCAGCCTTCTGGCCTCCTGTTTCCATCCATTTAGTAAGAACAATGTTTGGTGTCTGACACTGCCCCTGTCCCTCCTTCCCCTCCCCCAATGCTGCAGGATGGACCACAGTGACTCCCCCTGGCTGGCAGACACCTGGCGCTCCACCTCCGGCTCTCGGGACCTGAGCAGCAGCAGCAGTCTCAGCAGCCGCCTGGGCGTGGACCCCCGGGACCCACTGGACCGCCGTCGCTCCTGTGAGCAGGCCCGGAGGCAGCCAGGGCCCGGCCGGGGAACAGAGACCCCGGGGGCTGGAGGAGGGAGAGGTGGGCATGGGATGACTCCCCATCACTCCTCCTCTGGTGTTTCTCTGCAGTGATCTCCTGGGATCCCCGCAGTCCCGGTGTGCCCCTGCTTCCCGACACCCGCACTTTCTATGGCTCCCTCATCGCTGAGCAGCCTGCCAGCCCCTCCGCCCGGCCGAGCCCCCAGAACCCAGCTCTCAGGCACCTCCGACCCCAGCTGGCCCGGGTCTCCAGCCCCTGGCCCAGTTCCGACAGCCTCTGCAGCCGCAGGGGGCTCCCTTCCCCTCGCTTCTCCTCCGTGGCCCCCGCCGAGGCTTGGAAGGCCAAGAAGAAACAAGGTAAGGCCGGGATCGGGACCACAGTCCCAGGCGGGAGGAGGGCCCAGGAGTGGGAATGTGGTGGGAATGTGGCCTGGGGCCTGGCAGACGGGTATAGGCTGTCCTCCTGGATCCCCATCACTCATGGAGGGCTGTGCTGGCCTCAGCTTTCCTCTCCTCCGGCTCTGATTTCGGTTTGGCTGCACCAGGAGCGGCCCTGCTTCTGCCGTCAGCTCAACTCTGGGCCCAAGAGACACCAGACACGGTCCCTGCCCTCTAAGGGCTCAAAGTCTAATGAAAGCGCCTGAGCAGCACACCAGTCACTCCAGAACCTGGCAGAATGTGCCCAGAATGCACCCAGGTTCTGGCACGAAGCCTCCGGTTCCCACGAATAATTCCTCTTGTGCCCCACACAAGTCTGCCCAGGCCCGACTGCCAGCTTGCTCCCCAGAGGAGCAGGTCTTTTCTGCCAAATCTCTCCTGACTCCCCAGCAACCTACTCTCACTTTCCAGAGAGAAATCATTATAGTCTCTGTTTCTTTCTGTTTTAAAATATATATTTTTATTGATTTCAGAGAGGAAGGGAGAAGGAGAGAGAGATAGAAACATCAATTAGAGAGAATCGTTGATCAGCCACCTCCTGCGCGCCCCCTACTGGGGACTGAGCCCTCAAGCCAGGCATGTGCCCTGACCAGGAATCAAACCGTGACCTCCTGGTTCATAGGTCAATGCTCAACCATGGCGTCATGCCAGCCAGGCTAGTCTCTGTTTCTTTAGCAACCACTATGTTGGGTGCTTTACCTATATTTATTTTATTTAAGTCTCACAACATACTGACTTGGTATTATTTTCTCTAGTTTTACAGCTAGGGAAAGAGGAGCAGACTTGGGTAACTCGTTCAAAATCTCATGTCAATAAGGGGCAGAACTCAGAGCTGAAGTCAGAGTGGTCTGCTCCTAGGGCCCCTTTGACTGACCTTGGGAAACCCTGTCCTCTCACTGACTCTTTTCTCCCATCTCCAAACATTGGCCTGCACCCTATCTGCTGCCCTCATGAGCCTTCTGTACTGATTAGTAAGACTTACAAATGCTCAACAGCCATTTGTAAAATATATTTTTTAATTGATTTCAGAGAGGAAGGGAGAGATAGAAACATCATTGATGAGAGAGAAGAAGAATCATTGATTGCCTGCCTCCTACATGCTCCCTACTGGGAATCAACGCATCGAACCCTGACCTCCTGGTTCATAAGTAGAGGCTCCACCACTGAGCATACCAGCTGGGCTCAACAGCCAATTTTTTTAAAGTGTATAATCGAATTTTTATTAAGACAAATGTGGATTCAGAGTAATTAGGAGCTTGTCCAATATCCAAAATTTTATGGCTCTAAATATTAATGAAGCTGGCATTTTTTCCAGCTTTTGCCTCAAAGCTATTGCCTCTGAAAATTTCAGTGGTCATAAAATACCAACTAAAAAGCGGCTGCATGAATCTCATTTAAAAACCAGCTTTCTGCCCAGTCAGCGTGATTCAGTGGGTGAGCATCGACCTACGAATCAGGAGGTCACAGTTCAATTCCCGGTTCAGGCATGTGCCCGGGTTACAAGTTTGATCCCCAGTGTGGGCCAAGGCCCCACCAGTCCTTAGCAGATCATGCTCTGACCTGGTCCAGAGCCATGGCATCGGTTCCACTGCTCTGACCTACCCTGTTTCCCTGAAAATAAGACAGTGTCTTATATTCATTTTTGCTCCCAAAGATGCGCTAGGTCTTAATTTTCAAGGGATGTTTTATTTTTCCATGAAGAAGAATATACACATTTGTTGTTGAACAAAAAAAAAAAAAGGAAATTCATTACCTGTATATGGTACGGTAGTGGTTGTCATCACAAACCAGCTCACTGATGGGCCGCAGCGCAGCCGGAGCTGTTCGGGCAGTGCGAGGTCTCTTTAAATCAGGAGTCAGATGCCTGACGGTAGCTTTGGGGGCCTTATATTCCGGGGAGGCCTTATGTTTTGGGGGAGGCCTTATTATCGGGGAGGTCTTATTTTCAGGGGGGTGCCTTATATTACAGCGAGAGGCAAAACTGGAAGTAGGTCTTATTTTCGGGGATGTCTTACTTTCAGGGAAACAGGGTAGTCCACGACTGATGGGTCTTCACTTCCTCAAACTGGCAGGCTCTCTCAGTGCCCCTCCTCCCCGGAACCTACTCCTACTGTCTGACCTGCTAGTTTTCCTGCTGCTTCACCTTCGTTGGGGTTTTTCTCCACGACAGATATCATCACAGTCTCCCGGGTCTCACTCATTATACCAGGTTCTTAGCTCCCCGTACTTTGCCCGATACACACACTGAATATTCTCATTAATTCAAACCAATATTTACTGCAATGCAGAGCTGGCCAGTGAGATTTGGCCTGACCTTGATAACATTTTTATTGCCTAGTTTATTATTCAAATAACATCAAAACTAACCCCCAAGTACAGTGGTACCTTGAGATACGAGTGCCCTAACATACGAGATTTTTGAGATACGAGCCGTCGAGCGAGCGATTTTTCCTTTGAAATATGAGCAACATTTGAGATACGAGTAATCTCGCAGATCAGCCTGCTGCACACGACCCACCAGTTTGCCTCTACTCGAGCGTCTCATAGTTTCCCATGCCTCAAGGTTACAGAACAATTTAAACTCATATCTTGAGGTACCACTGTATTTGAGCAAGGCGGGGAGGAGGCTTACTGTTAGCAGGGTCCTGTAGAGGAAATGTTAAGGGCTGGGACAAGCATGGCCTTGTCCAGAATTGGCCTTTCCCTGCCCTTTCCATGCGACCAACCAGCCAGCCAACCTGTGGCCCCACTTCGGAGCTTAGTTACAAAGCCAGGTACCAGGTCAGACAACGAAAGGAAATGTTCAAAACCCAAACCAGCCAAAGTACAAAAGCAAACTTCAGGAGAGGAAGCCCAGCCACTGGGTGGGTTTTTATCCCAGCAGCTCAGAAGGTCTGCCCACTGTCCACGGATTCCCGGCGTCTGAGTCTCGTCCCTGCTCTGAACTGGCCATGGTGGCCCCCAAGGCTTTAGGGTCAGACCGACTAGACCGCTGTGCCTCCAGGGTCCTGCCTGGCCTTTGGTCTGGGCTTCTGATGGTGGGACACCAATCTGAAGGCTGTTTCTTTTCTCCTTTGCTCTGGTTCCTGGTCTTGGGAAAATCTATTATTTTTTATTTCTATCACCCAGTTCCTCTCTGGTTTAAACTTAGGTCACCTGGGTTTGGGCCTGACCAGGAAGCATTGTACATGGCTGGGTCAATTCTTTTTTTTTTTTTTTTTATGTATTTTATTGATTTTTTACAGAGAGGAAGAGAGAGGGATAGAGAGAAACATTGATGAGAGAGAAAGGTCAATAAGCTGCCTCCTGCACACTCCCCACCAGGTATGTGCCCGCAACCAAAGTACATGCCCTTGACCAGAATCGAACCTGGGACCCTTGAGTCTGCCAGCCGATGCTCTATCCACTGACCCAAACCAGTGAGGGCTGGGTCAGTTCTTTTAGTGACCTCAGCCTCCCTATTGTCAAAGTTCACTCAGCTTTGTCTCTAAGTGTGTTTCACCTTAAGTGGGAATCACATCTGTCTGTGTTGGTGCCTGCATCTCTAATAGCATCCTTCATTCCCTCATTTAGCCAACAAACACTGACTGTCTGCAGGCAGGGCATTGCCTGTCTGTGTGAGACCAACTCATCTTCCTACTCCAAAGTGCCTCTTCCTTCACACCCGGCCTGGTCTGGGGTTACTTGTTCATGACAGTCTAACCCAGGGCCCCGGTGAGAGACACTCAGGTTGCTCAGGGCAGGGCTGGCCAGAACCACGTGAGGTTTTCATAACGTGAATGGAAATGAGTAGGTTTTCTCTAAGAGAAAAAGGGGCATCTGCCTTCACAGAGCCGAACCACTGAGAAGGGTAACTGTGGGAGGCTGCAGGACGGTGGCACTGGACCCAGTAGAGGGGGAAAGCCCTTAGGTGCCAGGAACTTTCCGATCTGTTTTTTGTTTTTTTTTAAGATATATTTTTTATTGATTTTTTTTTTTTTTTTTTTTTTTTGCAGAGAGGAAGGGAGAGGGATAGAAAGTTAGAAACATCGATGAGAGAGAAACATCCATCAGCTGCCTCCTGCACACTTCCTATTGGGATGTGCCTGCAACCAAGGTTCATGCCCTTGACCGGATTCGAACCTGGGACCTTTCAGTCCACAGGCCGAGGCTCTATCCACTGAGCCAAACCGGTTTCGGCTGATCTGTTTTTATTTCATGGGGAAAAGCCATCGTGTGCCGTGGGTGTTTACAAACGAAACAGACTCAGAAAGGTTCGTGGACTGACCTGAGGGCACACAGCTGCCGCATGGCTCAGCTGGGCTTCGAGGGCCCGTTTTTTCACCCCAAGCCTAGTGCTGCTTCCACCCGCTCTCAGCTGCCCGGCCGAAGGCGGGAAGCGGAAGAGAAGGTGGAGGGCGGTCCTTCCCTCTTTTCTGCTTGTTCAGGGGCCTTAAAGCGTAACTGGGTGACCAGGCCGGAGCGGGAGCCTCAGGCCGGGGTCTGACAGGCCCGGCCTGGCCCGTCCCTCCACCGCCACCTCTTGCTTTGCAGAGCTGCACCAGGCCCACAGCTCCCCGCTGCTCCGCGCCGGCCGCCCCCTGGAGCTCTGGGCCTGGGAGGCAGGACACAAAGGCTCCAAGGACCTTCCCCAGAGCCCGGGTGAGAGGGCGTGAGGCGGGGAGGTGGGGGCAGGGGCCCACCGGTCCCTACAGGGGGCTTCCGCTGGCCTGGAGGAAGGTGATGGGGGGGGGGCGGTGCAGGGGTAGGAAGCTGGGGGGAGG
>PVJN01064770.1:0-10426 GCA_004026805.1 Lasiurus borealis | reverse complement strand
TGATATTCCAAAGGAATGTTATGATACATGCCAAAAAACAGCTCACAGGCTTAGCTAAGGTGAAAATTGACCTCTGTCAGATAAGATTCTTTGTCAGCCTAGAATATGAGTGCTGCTTTTAGTTAAGAAGTTTTAATTTCAGCCCTCACCAGTTTGGCTGGGTGGGTAGAAGGCGGCAGCCTGTGGACTGAAGTTTCCTGTTTTGACTCCTGGTCAGGGCACATGCCCAGGTTTGGGCAACTGATCAATGATTGTCTCTCATCCTTGATGTTTTATCTCTCTCTCCCTCTCTCTTCCTCTCTGAAATCAATAAAAAAATATACTTTTAAAAGTTTTAATTTCAGACCATCCTTTGTGTTTTCCAGTCTCTGAGATTGTAAGGCTGTCAGACAGGCCTGCCGTGAACTTGTCTGGTTTAGCAGGTAGCCCCTTTTGGCCCACAGTTACTAGGGGATTATTTGGTTGTATTTTTATTCTCAGGTGCTAGTGAGCTCCTGTTACAGTTGCTGGTGACTGGCTGATTAAAAAGCAAAGCAGGAAAAAAAAGTGAAGCAGAAATCCAAGCAACAATAAAGGTGACAATTCATCCGATTCAGTCATTTTGGTAAAATCCAGAATTGAAGTAAGAAATCATAGGTATAAGTGTCTTGCTAATTTGATCCCTTTGCTTTGCCTAAGAAACAGTTTCATGTCACCTTTTTCAGGAGATGTACAACTGATCACGCAGATGTCATTACTGAAGATAACTGTGGACCAACTTCTAGGCCACATAGCAAAAGTATAGGGGGGTTTTGTAGAAAATAACTTTTTCTTTTTATTCCATTTCAATCGATAAAAGTTTTTCCTGGGTCTGTAATGAATTTACATATGGTGACTCCTCTCCTGTTTTCTCATCAGGAAGGTTCTCTAGCCTGATGCATTTTTTTTAACCACACAATTGTTGCTTTGTATTAAATATGTAGTTGTATTATCAGAGAAATGCATGGAGAGAAGGAAATGGCAGATGTGCCAATGTTAGTACCATTCAGAGTTGGGTTTTAGCAGACTTTTTTGATGTCGAGAGGACATTAAATATATGATTTGGTGGGAAGAGTGGACAGGTGTGTATGTATGTGTGCATACATGCGCTGCGTGTGTTTTGATGTGTGAGTGTTGGAGACAGATGGTTACAAAGGAGGACATGAGAAGAAAGGTTTGAATGAAAAAAGAGAAGAGATCACCAATCTTAAGTAAAAATTAGGGTATTTTCATGGCACATTTACCCAGGTTTCCCATGTATATATTTCTGTGGGTAAATAGTTGTAGTTATTTTGGAGTTTGATTCAGAAATAACCTTTACAACCCAGCTAGCCTGGCTCAGTGGTGGAGCTCTGACCTGTGAACCAGGAGATCACCAGTTGGATTCCTGGTCAGAGCACATGCCCGGGTTGTGGTCTAGATCCCCAGTGTGGGGCAGGCCGGAGATAGCTAATCAATGATTCTCTCTCATTATTGATATTTATATCTCTCTCTCTTTCTCCTGTCCTCTCTGAGATAAATACAAATATATTTAAAACAGAAATAACTTTTATTTTTCAGAATTCTCAGCAAAAAACATTTGGAAGAATTACACAAGGATTCATTTGCAGGACTGCTATTCCTCAAGTATTTGTAAGTTAATTATAAGTTATATTTATTTATGAGTTTATAATTATATATAAAATAAAGAAGGGGTTTAAATCAAATAATCTCTACAATTTCTCCCAGCAATAAAATTCTACAATTCTGTAAGTTGTGTAGGGCTCCAGCCCATCTCTAGCATTTAATATCTGGGATGAATTTTTAATTTTATAATCATACTCAAGGCCCAGTGCACAAAAATCTATGCACTGAGTGTTGGGGGTGTCCCTCAGCCAAACCTGCACCCTCTCCAATCTGGGACCCCTTGGGGGATTTCTGACTACCGATTTAGGCCCAATCAGTTGGACATGCATAACACAATAGGGACTGCTGATTCCCAACCACTTACCTGACTGCCTGAATGTCCTTAACTGTTTCTGCCTACCAGCCTGATCATCTCCTAAGCACTCCAAGGCCAACCTGATAGATGCCTAACTGCCCCCTGCCAGCTTGATTGCCCCCAAATGCCCTCCTCTGCTGACTCGGTCCCCCCTAACTGCCCTCTCCTGTGGACTTGGTTGCCCCCAACTGCTCTCCCCTATTGGCCTGATCTCCCATAACTGCCTTTCCCTGCCAGCCATCTTGTTGTGGACGTCTTGTGATGATATGAGGTAGCCATCTTGTGAAGACATGTGGGGGCCATCTTGTGACAACATGGGGCAGCCATTTGTGACCACATCGGGCAGCCATCTTGTGTGATGGCATGATGGTTTATTTGCATATTACCTCTTTATTATATAGGATAGATAAGATATAGATAGGAAAAACTTTTTAGTTATAGAGGAAAAGTGATAATGAGATCTGAATTATTATATACATCCATATGAGCCTGGTGGTATAAGTGTTCATATACCATCTACTTATATTTATATTTAGGGCCTATGGATCAACTTGGGCCTATGGTGTATGTTTTTACAATCCATAATGATTTTTACACTCTTGAAGGACTATGAAAGAAGAGAGAAATTCAGTTTAACCTCATATTGTCTTCTATAGGACAGTAAATATAGAACACTTGCATTTATTTAAGTGTCATTAACTCAAAATGTTTTTTAGAATATACCAATAATCTAAATTAGGTGAACGTTTATACATTAAATGATTAATCAGATGAGTTATATAAATAGTATTATTAAGAACATATTGACTTATCAAGAGAGCAGACTTGTGTTAATTATTTCAATGTAGTAATTGTTACAAAAATATAAAAAATAAATGTTTAAAATGATTAAGCCCTATCTGGTTAGGCTCAGTGGATAGATTATTGGTCTTAGGATTGAAAGGTCCCCAGTTTTTATTTTGGTCAAGTGCACATGCCCAGGTTACAGGTTTGATCCCCAGTAGGAAGCATTTAGGAGTCAACCAATCAATGATTCTCTTCATCTTGAAGTCTCTATCTCTCTCTACCTCTCCCTTCCTCTCTGATATCAATAAAAAAATAGTTGGAGCTGAGACCGGTTTGGCCTAGTGGATAGAGCGTCGGCTTGCGGACTGAGAGGTCCCAGGTTCGATTCCGGTCGGGGACATGTATCTTGCTTGCGGGCACATCTCCACTGTGGGGCGTGCAGGAGGCGGCTGATTGATGTCTCTCTCTCATCTATGTTTCTGACTTTTTATCTCTCTCCCTTCCTCTCTGTAAAAAATCAATAAAATATATTTTTAAAAAAATTAAAAAAACAATAGTTGGAGAACCAAAACAGCAGCATAAGGTATATACTTATACATGCTGCCTCTCAATAACCAGACCAAAAGTACAACTAAAAGACAAAACAACTATCCTCCAGAACCATGGGAAAGCTGGAGGAGTGGAAGTTCTACAACTAGAAGGAAAGAAATAGTGCATTGAGACCTGGTAGGACGTGCAGAGGCTCAGAAAATCAGAGGTACGGAGAGGAGCGCTAATCAGGATGGCATGTGCTGTTTTTTTCAATTGGAAGGGAGTTACAAGTTCCCAACTGCTCTGAACTCCAGTTTTCAGTGAGATTCTGGGGGCCCAGACTTATATAGGGAGAAACTGGACTGTCAGCCATTGGAAAGAGAGGAGAGGATGGCCTTTTCTCATAGTGCGCACAGGAATCATTGTTTACTGCACTGGAAGCAGGAGAAGGGACATGGAACAGAATGCAATAGAGAGGGCTGACTGGCAGCCATCACTGTTTGCCACCCCCTAGCCTAGTGATTCCCTGAGTCCCTGCCCCATACAATTTACAAATTGATCCAGCTGTGTGCAGTGGCTTTTGCATATGAATGGCCTTCCCTCTAGCAGCTTAACCTAACAAATTGCAACTGGATCAGAAAACTCCAAAACTTTAAGCAAAGAGAAATCTGCAGATTTCCCTGTAGCTCCTGCTGGGTGGCCTCAGGCAGGAGCTGACGTGCACTTCCTTGGAGATCCAGGAACCAGTGTTCCTAGCTGTCAGTGTGAGACAACACCAGACTTCAACTCCTCACATACAGAAGTGACACACTTCTGACTCGGTGGGCACCAAATATATTTAAATATGTTTTATTTGATTTTTTACAGAGAGGAAGGGAGAGGGATAGAGAGTTAGAAACAATCAGCCTCCTGCATGCCCCACACTGGGGATGTGCCTGCAACCAACGTACATAAACTTGACCGGAATTGAACCTGGGACTTTTCAGTTAGCAGGCCGGAGCTCTATCCACTGAGCCAAACCAGTTTCAGCTCAAGAATCTTCTACAAACCACAGAGAAACTTAGTGAGACTTTCAAGAATCTTAATGAGAATGCCAAAAAAAATAGAAAAAGACCAGTCAGAAGTTAAGCAGGCACTGTCTGAAATAAAGAATAATATACAGAAATCCAACAGCACACTAGAGGACCCCAAGAATCAAAGCAAAGATTTGAAATATGAGGAAGCAAGAAACACCCAACCGGAGAAACAAAAAGAAAAAAGAGTCCAAACTAAGACAGTGTAAGGAGTCTCTGGGACAACTTCAATCAGAATTATGCTCTCAGAGAGAGCAAGATTCTAAAAACCTATTTGAAGAAATAATGACAGAAAACTTTCCCCACCTGGTGAAAGAAATAGACTTACAAGTCCAGGAAGCACAGAGAACACCAAATAAAAGGAATCCAAAGAGGACCACACCAAGACACATCATAATTATAATGCCAAGAGCAAAAGACAAAGGGAGAATCTTGAAAGCAGCAAGGGAAAAACAGTTAGTTGCCTACAAGGGAGTACCTATATGACTGTCAGCTGATTTCTCAACAGAAACTATGCAGGCCAGAAGGGAGTGGCAGGAAATATTCAAGGTGATGAATAGCAAGAACCTACAACCAAGATTACTCGACCCAGCAAAGCTATCACACAGAATTGAAGTTCAGATAAAGAGCTTCACACACAAGAAAAAACTAAAGGAGTTCACCACCGAACCAGGATTATATGAAATGCTAAAGGGTATTGAAGAAGAAGAAGAAGAAGAAGAAGAAGAAGAAGAAGAAGAAGAAGAAGAAAAAGGTAAAGATAAAAATTAGTAACAACAAAGTGATAACAAATCCATACCTATCAACAAGTGAATCTAAAAATCAAGTGAATAAAAAATCTGATGGCCAAAACCAGATTATTATTATTATTAATATTATTATTTATTGCAGAAAAAATTTAATATATGTAAAAAAATGAAAAATGTCAGTCTTATCACCATAAGCAAAACAGTTGTCTGTGTTTTATGGTATCACTTACAGTTGACTTATAATATTATATTAGTTTCAGGTATACAACATAGTGATTAGACATTTATTAACTTAACAAAATGATCACTCAGCTTAGTCTAGTACCCACCTGAAACAACATTACAATATTAATGACTATATTCCCCTCACTGTACTTTACATCTCTGTGACCTTTTTATAATTATAAATTTGTACTTCTTTTTTAAAAAATTAAATCTTTATTATTCATATTATTACATTTGTTTCTCTTTTTCCCCTCCATAGCTCCCCTCTACCCGGCTCCCAACTCTTCCTCTACCCTTACCTCCCTCCCATTGATCTTATCCATAGGTGTATGGTTTTTGCCCAGTCTCTCCCTGTACACCCCTCACCCCTTTCCCCCTGAGAATTATCAGTCCACTCCCTTTCTGTGCTCCTGATTCTATTATATTCACCAGTGTATTCTATTGATCAAATTTTTAATTCACTTAATTTTTAGATTCACTTGTTGATAGATATGTACAAGTGGTACCTCGAGATACGAGTGCCCTAACATACAAGATTTTTGAGATACGAGCCCTCGAGCGAGCGATTTTTGCTTTGAAATACGAGCAACATTTGAAATAGGAGTAATCGTGAGGATCGGCCGGCTGCACACGACCCACCAGTTTACCTCGACTCGAGCGTCTCATAGTTTCCCATGCCTCAAGGTTACGGAACGAATTAAACTCGTATCTCGAGGTACCACTGTATTTGTTGTTCATAATTTTTTATCTTTTACCTTTTTCTTCTTCTTCTTCTTAAAGAGTACCTTTCAGCATTTCATATAATACTGGTTTGGAGTTGATGAACTCCTTTAGCTTTTTCTTATCTGTGAAGCTCTTTATCTGCCCTTCAATTCTGAATGATAGCTTTGCTGGATAGAGTATTCTTGGTTGTAGGTTCTTGCTATTCATCACATTGAATATTTCTTGCTACTCCTGTCTAGCCTGCCTCGTTTCTATTGAGAAATCAGCTGACAATCGAATGGGTGCTCCCTTGTAGGTAATGAACTGTTTTTCTCTTGCTGCTTTTAATATTCTCTGTCTTTTGCTCTTGGTATTTTAATTATGATGTGTCTTGGTGTAGTCCTCTTTGGATTCCTTTTGTTTGGGGTTTCGTGTGCTTCCTGGACTTGTAAGTCTATTTCTTTCACCAGATGTGGGAAGTTTTCAGTCATTATCTCTTTAAATAGGTTTTTAGTATCTTGCTCTCTCTCTACTTCTGGCATGCCCACAATTCTGATGTTGGTATGCTTGAAGCTGTCCCAGAGTCTCCTTACATTATCTTCACATTTTTGGATTCTTTTCTCTTGCTTTTCCAGTTGAGTGTTTTCTGATTCTTTATATTTCAAATTTTTTACTTCATTCTTGCCTTCCTCTAGTCTGCTGTTAGGTCTTTGTATAATATTTTTTATTTCAGTCAGTGTATGTTTAATATCTAGTTGGTCTTTTTGCATCTCTAGTTGATTCTTTTTCATCTCCAGTTGGTTCTTTTTCATTTCCTCTTGGGTCTCGCTAATTTTATCCATCTTTTCTAGGATATTCTTGAAAAACCTTATAAATGTGGTTTTGAACTCTATATCCAGTCATTTGTTTTCCTCCATTTCCTTTGTTTGTGAGCTCTTCCTTTGTCTCCACATTTTCACTATGCTGGGAGAACTTCTGTTTTGGATTCAGCCTTATGATACAAGTCTTGCAAAACTGCAAAAGCCTCTCTGTTGAGCTTGGGAGGGGTGGAGTCTCAGCACTTAATGGACCACCTTGCCTTCCAGTTGGCCCCGCCCTCCCCCGCCCCTGAGTCTAACAAGACTGGGTAATCGCTGGAGCGGTCTCTGTGTATGTGCACGTGCGCACGCTCTTGCCGTGCCTCTAGATTGCTGCCTTTCCAGCTCCCCTGTGCTCCGGGACCATATAAATCTGGGTCCCCAGGGCTTTGCCTGAAACTGGGGTTTAGTGGAGTTAGAAGTGGCGCAGTTAGAAGTGGCCCACTTGTGAAAGCCAGCGGCACAATCAGCAGTCGGTCTTCTGCACGCAGTGCTGTGCGCGCCCTCAACTTCTGCCCTTTTGTAACTCCCCTAAATTTCCGTGTACTTCTCCCTTTTCACAGTCCAAACTCCCCCCGTATGAGTTTCAGCTGGACCTAGGGTCCAGGATAAGGGGTTAAATGACATTGGGAGTTTTTGCCTCCCTCCCGCCAGAGAAAGCCAGCCAGGTACTCTGGCACCCACTCTCTCCACGCGCCTGTCTTCGTCCCTCAGCTTTTTGCAGCTCCTCTGGGTCACTGTGAGCCCCTCTCTTTCCTTCTAGTTGTAGAATTTCCACTCAGCCAGCTTTCCTGTGGTTCTGGATGATATCCATTCTGTCTTTTAGTTGTAGTTTAGAAATTGTTGTGCGAGGCAGCAGTGTAGGTGTTTACCTATATCACTATCTTGGATTCTCCAAAACTGGTTTAGATCAGTGGATAGAGCATCAGCCTGTGGACTGATTCGAAGGGTCCCAGATGCGATTCTGGTCAGGGGTATGTACCTTGGTTGTGGACACTTCCCCAGTAGGGTGTGTGCAGGAGTCAGCTGATTGATGTTTCTAATTCTCTACCTCTCTCCCTTCCTCTCTGAAAAATCAATAAAATACATTTTTTAAAAATCTGATGAACAGAGTAAACTATTGAATACAATATAATCGGCATAAAAAGGGAATGGATTGACAATTTATAGGGAAAACAGGGAGTGAAGAGTTTGGGAAGAGATTGGACAAAAATCTTATACCTATGGCTGAGGACAGTGGCATGGCATAAGGGCAGGGATTGGTGGGTGGGAAACCAAGTGGAGGGGAACTATGGGGAGAAAAACAGAGGAAATCTGTAATGAACAATGAAGATTTATTTAAAAATTTTTTTAAAAAAGCTAAAAAAATAAAATGATGGTTAAGCATAGTCAATATGGCTTAGTGGTTGAGCATTGATCCATGAACCAGGGGGTCATGATTGCTTCCTGGTAAGGGCACTTGCCCGAGTTTCAGGCTCAGTCCTGGTGGTGATTCTCTCTCATTATATTTCTATTTGCCTCTCCCTCTTCCTTTCTCTCTCTGAAATCACTAAAAACAATGAAAAAATGATGGCTAAGTGGTATAGTTAGAAATGTCTACATAAGTAAATATATCAAAAATGCCCCTAACTTTACTAATCTCTATAAGTAAGAGGCAGGGTGTAATGTCCGTTACCACCAAAGCTTGCAGTTTGATAAACAGGAAGTCAGTGCTGGATTGCCATCGCTACTCAGCACTGACTGCTTAGGCTGCAAGCATGGTGTCCCGGCACTACCTATTGAGGGGGCTGTGAATCAGGGCCAGAGAAAGGCACGGCCTGAAGAGAGAAGCAGGGATGTTGCCTCTGTGGCAGCTTTGGACCAGCACTTGCCTCTCTCTTTCTCTCCCAATCTGGCCAGCAGCTGCGCCTCATTTCTCTCCAGGACTCCACTGGGGCAGCTGATCAGCCCCACCTTTCTGAAGAGGCCAAGAGATGCTGACTGGCAAAGAAACTGACCATTCAGAACCAAATCTGGGTGAAGTTTGAGGAACCAATAGCTGCCTCAGAGGCAGAGCTTTTGATGGTGACTGGCATATAAACTGACCAATTAGAACCAAATGGGCCAGTAGAGGAGGGAAGTTGGGCCAGAAATCAGGCTTGCAGGACACTATAGTTGGAGGCAAGATCAGGCTGGCAGGGGAGGGAAGTTGGGAGCAACCAGGCCAGCAGGGGATGTCAGTTGGGAGTGAAATCAGGCCAGCAGGGGAGGGCAGTTAGGAGTAATCAGGCAGATAGGTGAGCCATTAGGAGCTAGCGGTCCCAGATTGCAAGAGGGATGTCCGACTCTTGGTTTAGGCCCCATTCCACAGGGGTCCCTCATTGGAGAGGCTACAGGCTGGGTCGAGGGAACCCCGCACTGTGCACGAATTTTGTGCACTAGTTACAAAAGAAAAATCTCTTCATCCTCCTCCTTGTCAAAGATGAATGCTTGCCTAATAATTCTATTTATTGAGATATAAGGAGATGTTCATTTCTATAAAAACTCAATTATGATCTTTTGTCCATGGCACCTAGAGCCTTGTATGTCATTAATTCTCATTAAGCTAATTAATGGTGCCCTTTAGCAAATGGATTCTTTTTGACTTAAAGAAAGTGATTATAACCAGCCTCATATGACACTAAAAATAGCTCTTTTAATTAACGAACCTTTCAAGGGACAACCACTTTTATATTGATCTTGTTGGGTACCTCTGCCATTTGTGTTCTAAGGCTTACAAACAGTTTGGAGGAGGACAAATGAGATAACTGCTCAATAAATTTGGTCATTCATTATTTCTACTGTGAGATATACTATAAGTTAATTATTTCATCCTAGCATAAGTATTCCCATTCATTAAAAAAATGCCAACCAATAAACAAGTTAGCCCTAATTGGTTTGGCCCAGTGGATAGAGCAATGGTCTGAGGAGACAGGCGTTCCAGGTTGGATTCCGATCAAGGGTACATGCCCAGGTTGTGGGCTCAATCCCCAATAGATTGCGTTCAAGAGGCAGTCAATCAATGGTTCTCACTCATCATTGAGTTTTCTTTCTCTCCATCTCCTTCCTCTGAAACCAATGAAAATATACTATAAAGATTAAGGAAAGTTATATATGTATATGCCATTTTCAGTTAGCTTTATATTAATCAAGAGATCTGAGAACATTTCTTAACCCACTAATCACTGAATGTCAAAACCATTCCTGAAGGGTAGTTGGAGTCTGTATTAGTTTCATAGGTCTACTGTAACAAAGTACCACAAGCTTAGATTAAACAGCATAAATTTATTCTCTTGACAGTTTGGGTATATAGAAGTCCAAAAGCGAAATGTTACATTCCAATATTTATGTCTTCCCCACCCAAATTCATATGTTGAAACCCAACCACCAATGCAATAGAATTATTTCTTTTGTCAAATACTTAGGGTTAAGGCCTACCCCCTGTCTCACTTTAAAATCAATAAACATATCTTTGGGTGAGAATTT
>PVJN01064769.1:0-10405 GCA_004026805.1 Lasiurus borealis | reverse complement strand
GTGATCTGCTTAGTACAATCTGCTGTAACTAATCCACACCTGTTTTCTAGGAGTGTTTATGCCCATTGGTTTGGTTTTGCAGCCTTGGATGGGATCTGCTGCAATGGCTGCTTCATCTGTTTCAGTAGTACTTTCTTCTCTCTTCCTTAAACTGTAAGTATGATGGCTTCTTCACATTTGTGTTTTATATTACTTTTATCTTCCACAGTCACTCTTGGTAGGTTTTATTCTTGCAATAAGCTCAAACTGTCTCAATAATGAATGTCACCTATGTAATTATCACCTTATATAGTCTATACATAGCAAGCACAAGCACCAAGTGGGATAAAATCAAATACATTGCCTCTGAGAGGTAGGATTTCTGATCATTTGACTACACACCATTCCTTTTGAGCTTTTCTAGCAGGGACCATCTTTGTACATTTCATACAGGTAAATCTCTTCATTTTTTAATGTAACAAGCTTCTAGTTCACATTTGGTTATTTCAAACTAATGTACTTTTGCATGTGTCCAGTTATAGGAAACCGACTTATGAGAATTACGAACTGCATGCCCGAAGCCACATGGAACAGAAAAGTCCTTCAGAAATCAGCATCCATGTTGGAATAGATGACACCTCAAGAAATTCTCCTAAACTGGGTTTGCTGGACCGGATTGTTAATTACAGCAGAGCCTCCATAAACTCACTACTGTCTGATAAACGGTCCCTGAACAGTGTTGGTACCAGTGAACCTGACAAGCATTCACTACTGGTAGGGGACTGCAGGGAAGATGATGACACTGCATTGTAATAGGCCACAACGAGTGCTATGAGCTCATGTTTTATACACTGACACAGTATATTGATACCACCTTAGCTTTTCAAAATATTATGAAAGGATTTTGTATAGGTTTTATGCTCTTATATTAGGGATTCTATTTGGATTGCATCTTCCTGATGACAAAAATATACTTTCCAGGGCATCAGCTCTGAACCCAGCTTTATTAATAATAAACTTCTATTATTTTTTGTTTTTTTACTAGCAACCAATCCGGTAGGCCAGTGAGGTTTACAGCAAGCCCTACAATGGAAAATTGCCAAACTGCTGCTAAAGTGATAGATGATTCTTTTATTTGACAAAAGAAACCTCAAGAGAAGGATAATTAAAAATTTGAAGATTTGAGAGCATGATCTTGATGAGATTCTTGAGCCTTCAACCCTGCCAGATTCGGAAACAGTGGCTTTCAAAGCACTGTGTAAAGCATCTAGTTTTAGAAGGAAAATAGTAGAAACTTTTTGAAAATAGATGTGCCTTCATTATTAGAGTCTTTCTTTCTCCCTTATTTTCTGTACATCTTTGTCTTTGTATTTGATTTCTTAGGTGACCCAGTGTTTTTTTTTTGTATCTCCTTTTGAGTAAGCTAAGTATGGGTGTTTTTTCATTGATAAAATTAACACAATATTTCCAATATCTTGTTCCTTTCTTTATCTTGTAGTTCAAAAGACTTTACAGGTCCTTAGCATTCCCTGCTGCCCATCTCATCTTTCCATTGTTGTTAAAAGTATATCAGGTTCTTCTTTCAGTGACACTCTAGTTTGGTGCAAGCTTTCAATTCACTCCTGCAGAGTTCAGTTCTAGGTTGTTTTTAGTGTAGTCTATCAGCCTCAATCCAGAAACTTAAGATTTTTAAGCTTCTTCCACAGTTGATTTTTTTCAAAGATTAAAGACTTTTCAAAGAAGTTTTTACTGCCAGCTGGTGTGGTTCAGTGGTTGAACATTGGCCTATGAACCAGGAAGTGATGGTTTGGTTCCCCGTCAGGACACATGTACGGGTTTCCGGCTCGTTCCCTAGTAGAGGACATGCAGGAGGCAGCCAATCAGTGATTCTCTCTCAGCACTGATGTTTCAACCCCCTGCTCTCCCTCTGCCTTCCTCTGTGAAATCAATAAAAAAACATTTTTAAAGGTGTTTTTTTTTTTTACCATCTTTAACATATAAGGGTCATATAAAATTACTTGGGTTCACTAAATTTGCCCTTTTATGTGATATATATTTGTCCTTAGCTGGTATGTATAACTTAATAAATTTTAATTGTCTTTTAGTGTTTTAGATAACCACTCAAAATGACTTTTAATGCTATTATATAAAACTTCTTTTACCAAAAATACAATAAATTATAATACCGAAATGAGAATTTCTCTAGGTTGTGATACCTTTTAGGCCAATCCTACTTTTCTTTAGTTATAACTTATGCACTGCTAATTAGTGTGATTGGCAAATTCAGAGGTTTGTTCTCATTACCATATAAATTTAGAAATTCCTCTGTGAGTGCCTGCGAGTTTATACACTTGCCAGAGATCTCATACTGTACTTGTATCACTATTAAAATTTCCTTGGTAATTGTAAGATGGATTTCATATGTAAAATATGTAAGTGAACTCATAAATAAATTCCCAATATTTTGTTCCCATTGCCATAAAGCTGCTAACACAGTGCCTATACATAGGCTTTGTACTCAGTAAATGTTAATCCTTTTCTCTGCTTGAGGTCAGTAATAAATATTAAAAATCATTGTTAAAGAACAGAGTCTGAAATCAGATCGTAGCGGGGGATGGTTTTCTTCCCAGTCTACTTTCTCTCTCTCATCTTTTCATACACACACAAAAAAAGTTTACATTATTCCATGTTGTCTTTTTAGATTTAGAGAAGATCTCATTTTTATCTCAGCTATTTTAAAGAAAGAACTGAAACTTGAAGGTGCTATTAATCTAGAAAGGCAAACACATTTTTAATGAAATAAGAATGAGTTTGTATGTCTAGTTTCTTTCTTAGACCAATGCCTATGCCATCTTCCATGCTACCAGTTTGAACTTTAATATTTCTTATTATTTATTCCAGTGGCCCATCATACTATAACTTGTTTCTTCCAGAAGTAACAGTTAATATGATAGGTGTATACTAGACTTTTGAAAAAAGAAGCACCCCTCCCATCACTCACTTTCTCTTACTTTTTTCCTCTCTCTCTCTCTCTCTCTCTCTCTCTCTCTCTCTCTCTCTCTCTCTCTCTCTCTCTCTGTATCTAGTTACTTTGATTATTATGTATGCATTTGAGTTGTCCTCTTGGCCCCACATGCCCAGGGACTCAAAGTTATAGGATAGTGAGAAGAGCAGCCTATAGTCTGGGAAAAATCAAGGATATAATTTCAGTCCTTATTAACAGAACACAAAGCATGCTGTTTAGAAATAATCCTGCTTTAAATATCTGTAGCCATCTTTGAGTTCTCTACTACAAGTTGTCTTTTGCAATCCTCAACTACAATTAGCTTCATAGAGCACCCTGATTCACAGGAGAGAGAGAGTGGTGATATGTAGAGAGGATCAAAAACATTGCTTTCAGTTAAAATTAGCATTAAGAAACTGATTACTAGCAAGAACAAATATTAGAAATGTGTATGTATGTGTGTATATCTGTTCATGTACATATATAAATACACACATTATGTACACACATATTACCCTGTAGAAGGAAGATATATTGACAGTAGTTCCTCTTATCTGTGGGAGATATATTCCAAGACCCCCAGAGGATGCCTGAAACTACAGATACAGCTGAACCCTATGCTGTGCTTTTCCCTACATACATCCTTTTCACTTAAACACTATATGGCTTCTCTTTGGCATACCCAAATTGCCACCATCACTACTTTTGCACTTTGGGGCCATTATTAAGTAAAATTAGGGTTACTTGAACACAAGCAATGTGATACCATGACAATCAATCTGATAACTGTGATGGCTACTAAGTGACTAATGGGTGGGGAGTATTTATAATGTGGACATGCTGGACAAAAAATGTGATTCATGTTTTGGGTGGGATGGACTGAGACAGTGTGAGATTACATCACAATACTCAGAATGGTACACAATTTAAAACATGAATTGTCTTTTTCTTGGAATTATTCACTTAAGATTTTGAACAATGGTTGACCATATATAGCTGATAGGGGAAACTGAAACTACAGATAAAGAGGCACTACTATATATTTGAATTTAATATTTGAAGTTCTTTATTTGTTATTCCTTTATCACTCTTCTGTATTCATTCAGCAACCATGCCTTCAGTCTGAAGTTAACAAGGATGTTTTGATATCCAGTGCTGATTCGGACTCAACTCTGGGGGGCGCCTTTTATCTAAAATATCCAAAGATGCCTTTTGAATTTCAAAACTTAAAACACAACTAAAGTATTTAGTGTCATAGTATAAAGTATGATTGTTATTTGTGAAAATAGAAATCCTATTTTTTTCTTATTTAGTATCAACATTTTAGAGTGTAAAATGTGATGCCTTGTGAATAAATAATTTTATATTGTGCTTTAACTTTTTAAAAAATATTCTTTTTTCAAATGTATTCTTTATTCAGAAAGCTTAAATAGCACTGTAGACAGACATTTCCAAAAATTTAAGCATACATATATTTTATGTACACAGCTTAAAATCAAGAATGTATGTTCTTAGAAAAAATTTCCATTACTTGTGGATCTTGCTTTAAAATAATTTTTCTTAATATTTATTTTACGCTTGTTATTTTTTGGGGATGAGGCATCTGGTTATTGGTTACTTTAATGAGAATAAAAACATTCCTGGAATAACTCCATTTGGATTTTTTGTTTGTTTAGTTCTTTTCTATATTTCAAAATATTATTTTATCAATAAAATGTATATATATCCATGTCAAATTATTAGCTATTTTATATTAATTTTCTTTTTTTAAATTTATCTTTAGTGTTGAAAGTAATATAGATATACCCTTTTTTTCTATTGACCTCTTCAAACCCGTCTCTCCCCTGCCCCAGGCCTTAACCACCCAATTGTCTGTGCCCATAGGTTATGCATATATACATACAAGATCTTCGGTTAATCTTCCTACCCACACACCCACCCCCATCTTCCCTCTAAGATCTATCAGTCCGTTCTATGTTTCTATGTCTCTGGATCTATTCTGTTCATCAATTTATTTTGTTCTTTAGATTCCACATATGAGTAAGATAATGTAATAATTGTCTTTTTCTGACTGCCTTATTTCACTTAGTATAATACTCTCCAGTTTCCTCTGTGCTGTCTCAAAGGATAAGAGATCCTTCTTTTTTACAGCTGCATAAATGTACCACAGATTTTTTTATCCAGTCATCTACTGATGAGCACTTGGGCTGTTTCTAGTTCTTAGGTATTGTAAATTGTGTTGCTATGAACATAGGGGTGCATATATTCTTTCTGATTGGTGTTTTAGGTTTCTAAAGATATATTCCTAGAAGTGGGATCACAGAGTCAAATGGCAGTTCCATTTTGAGTTTTTTATGGAAACTTCATACTGTTTTCCATAGCGGCTGTGCCAATCTGTATTTCCACCAGCAGTGTACTGGGGTTCCCTTTTCTCCACATCCTTGCCAGCACCTGTCACTTGTTGATAGTAGCCATTCTGACAGGTGTGAAGTAATACTTCATTGTCATTTTAATTTGCATCTCTCTGATGATTAGTAATTTTGAGCATTTTTTTCATACTCTCTTGGCCTTCTGTATGTCCACTTTGGAGAAGTATCTATTTAGGTGCTTTGCCCATTTTTTAAATTGGATTGTTCGTCTTCCTTTTGTTCAGTTGTATGAGTTCCTTATATATTTTGGAAATTAACCTCTTTTCTTCTTGTTAATCCTCTCTTGAGGATATTTTTCCATTGATCTTTATAGAGACAGTGGAAGAGAGAGGGAAAGGGGAGAGAGAAACATCAATGTGAGAGAAACATATCAATTGCTTGCCTCCTGCACGGGGCCCAGGAGAAGGCAACCAAGGTATGTGCCCTTGACAGGAATCAAACCCAGGACCCTTTGGTTCACAGGTCGATGATCTATCCACCGAGCCAAACCAGTAAGATGAAAATTAACCTCTTATCATATGTAAACATATCCTTCCATGCAGCGGGCTCCCTTTTCATTTTGTTAATGGTTTCTTATGCAGAAGCTTTTTATTTTTATATGGTTCCATTTATTTATTTTCTACTTAGTTTCCTTTGCCCTAGGAGATGTATTGGGGAACATATTGCTACGAGAAATGTCTGAGATTTTACTGCCTATGGTTTCTTCAAAGATTTTTATGGTTTTATATTTAAGACATTTATCCAGTTTAAGTTTATTCTTGTGTATGGTGTAAGTTGGTGGTCTAGTTTCTTTTCTTTTCTTTTCTTTTTTGTTTTTTTTTTTTTGCATGTATCTGTCCAATTTTCCCAACATCTTTATTGAAGATTTTAAAAATTTTTTTATTATTTCAGAAAGGAAGGGAGAGAGGATCAAAATATTAGTAGAGAGAGAATCACCTATCAGCTCCCTCCTCCATCTTCCCTACGGGGGATCAAGTCTGCAAGCCAGGCATGTGCCCAGACCAGGAATTGAACTATGACCTCCTAGTTCATGGGTTGATGCTCAACGACTGAGTGACACCAGCTAGGTTGAAGAGACTGTCTTTACTCCATTGGATGCTGTGGTCTCCTTTGTCAAATATTAATTGAGCACAATGGCTTGGGTCAATTTTTGGGTTCTCTGTTCTGTTCAATTGCTCTATATGCTTGTTCTTGTGCCAGTACAAGGTTGTTTTTGATTACAGTGACTTTGTAATATAACTTGATATCCCTCAAACTTTGTTCCTTTCTGTGAAATAAGCCATTGATGTTTTAATAGGGATTACATTGAATCTATATATTGCTTTGGGTAGTACTTATATAGACATTTTAATGGCGTTAATTCTACCAACCCATGAACATGGTATATTCCTCCAGTTTATATCTTCTTTTATCTCTTTTTCAATGTCCTGTAGTTTTCCAAGTACAGGCTTTTTACTTCCTTGGTTAAGTATATTCCTAAATATTTTAATTTGGTTGTTGTTGCAATGGTGAAATGAATTGCCATTTTAGTTTCTCTTATTGAGAGATCATTTTTATATAAAAATACTGTCAAGCACAGCTGGCATAGTTCAGTGGTAGAGCTTCGACCTATGAACCAGGATGTCATAGTTCAATTCTCAGTTGGGGCACATGTGTGTAGGAGACAACTGATCTATGATTCTCTCTCATCATTGATGTTTCCTTCTCTTTCTCCTACTCCATTCCTTCCTGAAATTATATATATATTTAAAAAGAATAATTAAAATAAGAATACCATCAATTTCTGGGTGTTAATTTTGTATCCTACTACATTGCTGAATTCATTTTTTTAAATCTTATAGTTTTTTGGTAGAGTCTTTAGAGTTTTCATCTCATCTTTGAATAATGAGAGTTTTACTTCCTCCTTTCCAATTTGAATACCTTTTATTTTTTTCTTCTTGTCTAATTGCTATAGCTAGGTATTCTAGTCCTATGTTGAATAAGAATGGTTAAAGCTCACATCCCTGTCTTGTTCCTGCTCTTAGGGGAAATGCTTTTCATTTTTTACCATTGAGTATGATGTTGGCTGTAAGTTTGTCATATATGGCTTTTATGTTGAGGTATGATCCCTCTATTCCCACTTTGCTATGAGTTTTTATCAAAATGGGGTATCAGATTTTAAAAGGCTTTTTCTGTATCAATTGATATGATCAGAGAATCTAAGATGGCAGCATAAGTAAACACCTACACTGCTGCCTCGCACAACAATTTCAAAACTACAACTAAAAGACAGAACGGACAACATCTAGAACCACAGGAAAGCTGGCTGAGTGGAAATTCTACAACTAGAAGGAAAGAGAGGGGCTCACAGAGACCCAGAGGACCTGCAAAAAGTTGAGGTACGTACATGCGCATGTGGAGAGAGTGGGTGCTGGAGAACCTGGCTGGCTTTCTCTAGCGGGAGGGAGACAGAGTCTTTCAATGGCATTGAACCCCTTATCCTATGACACTAAACCCCAGATCCAGCCGAAACTCATACGGGGGTAGTTTGGACTGTGAAAAGGGAGACGTACATGGAAATTTAGGGGAGTCGCAAAAGATTAGAAGTCTGGTGACATACACGGCACTGCGCCCAGAAGACTGACTGCTGATTGTGCTACTGGCTTTCTCGAGTGGGTGGGAGACAGACCCTCCCAACTGCGCCACTTCTAACTCCACTAAACCCCATTTTCAGGCGAAACTCTGGAGATCCAGACTCATATGGTCCCGGAGCTCAGGGGAGCTGGAGGGGCAGCAGTCTAGAGGTACTGTGATTGCGCCCGCACACACAAGACTGCTCCAGTGATTACCCAGTCACTTGAGACTCAGGAGCCATGGAGAGCGGGGCCGACTGGAAGGCAAGGCGGTCCCTTAAGCCCTGAGACTCCACCTATCCCAAGCTCAAAGGAGAGGCTTTTGCAGTTTTGCAAGTCTGGTATCATAAGGCTGAATCTAACACAGAAGTTCTCCCAGCATAGTGAAAATGCTGAGACAAGGAAGGGATCACAAATGAGAGAAATGGAGGAAAACAAATGACTGGATATAGAGTTCAAAACCACACTTATAAGGTTTTTCAAGAATATCCTAGGAAAGTTGGATAAAGTTAGTGAGATCCAAGAGGAGATGGAAAAGGACCAACTAGAAATTAAACATACACTGACTGAAATAAAAAATATTATACAGAGACCTAACAGCATACTAGAGGAAGGCAAGAATCAAGTCAAAAATTTGAAATATAAAGGATCAGAAAACACTCAACTGGAAAAGCAAGAAGAGAAAAGAATCAAAAAATGTGAAAATAATGTAAGGAGCCTCTGGGACAGCTTCAAGCGTACCGACATCAGAATGGTGGGGGTGCCAGAGGAAGAGAGAGAGCAAGATACTGAAAACTTATTTAAAGAAATAATGACTGAAAGCTTCCCACATCTGGTAAAAGAAATAGACTTACAAGTCTGGGAAGCACACAGAACCCCATATAAAAGGAATCCAAAGAGGACTACACCAGGACACATCATAATTAAAATACCAAGAGCAAAAGACAAAGAGAGAATATTAAAAGCAGCAAGAGAAAAACAGTTCATTACCTACAAGGGAGCACCCATACGACTGTCAGCTGATTTCTCAATAGAAACGATGCAGGCCGGATAGGCGTGACAAGAAATATTCAACGTAATGAATAGCAAGAACCTACAACCAAGAATACTCTATCCAGCAAAGCTATCATTCAGAATTGAAGGGCAGATAAAGAACCTCACAGATAAGAAAAAGCTAAAGGAGTTCATCAACTCCAAACCAGTATTATATGAAATGCTGAAAGGTACTCTTTTAGAAAAGAAGAAAAAGGTAAAAGACAAAAAATTATGAACAAACAAATACATATCTATCAAGACGTGAATCTAAAAATTAAGTGAATTAAAAATTTGATCAACAGAATAAACTGGTGAATATACTAGGATCAGGAGCACAGAAAGGGAGTGGACTGATAATTCTCAAGGGGAAAGGGGGGAGGGGTGTACAGGGAGAGACTGGACAAAAATTATATACCTATCGATGATGTCAACAGGAAGGAGGTAAGGGTAGAGGGAAGGGTGGGAGCTGGGTGGAAGGGAGCTATGGAGGTGAAAAAAGATAAACAAATGTAATAATCTGAATAATAAAGATTTAATTTAAAAAGACAGAAAAAATGTATCTTATTGATTTCTTACAGAGAGGAAGGGAGAAGGGATAGACAGCCAGAAACATCGACTGGTTTCAGCCTGATGGGTCTTTTTTTATTCAGCTGTGGTTGATGTGAATACTGCCCCCTTGTGTTAGTAACGGGTATGTAAAAAAAACAACACAATGGTAAATTATAGGAAACTTTAATGAACTGTATTGACTGAACTATGCCATGTGTCATCTTTTATATTATTAAAGCTATTGTTATATATTATTTTCATTAGCAAACCATCCCATGACAATGGATCATATAGTCAAGAACGTTAAGAAGAGAAAATATAGTGAGGATTTTTTACAGTATGGTTTTACCTCAATAATTACAGCAGGAATTGAAAAACCCCAATGTGTTATTTGTTGTGAAGTTCTATCAGCTGAATCTATGAAGCCAAACAAACTAAAACGCCATTTTGATAGCAAGCATCCAAGCTTTGCTGACAAGGATACCAACTATTTTAGAAGCAAAGCTGATGGACTCAAGAAAGCCAGACTTGACACTGGTGTCAAGTACCACAAACAAAACGTAGCAGTCATTGAAGCTTCATATTTGGTGACACTCAGAATCGGTAGAGCTATGAAACCTCACACCATTACTGAGGATTTACTGTTGCCAGCGGCCAAAGACATTGTTCAAGTTATGATCAGAGACGAATTTGTTACGAAATTGAGTGCAATTTCGTTTATCTAACGACACTGTCCACAGAAAAATAGATGACATGTCTGCTAATATTCTTGATCAGGTAATCCAGGAAATTAAATA
>PVJN01064768.1:0-10430 GCA_004026805.1 Lasiurus borealis | reverse complement strand
CGGCCACGCAGCTGCGGCAGCAGCCCGGCTGGACGCGCTTCTTCTGGTGGCGCCGGGACTCGGCGCGAGGAGGCCCCGCCCCCGCCCAGTGACCTTTGCCCCGCGGAAGCGCCCCGGCGGCCGCCTGCGGTGCGGCCGGAAGTCGTCTGCGCGGGGCCTCCGCCAAGAGGATCCGGCCTCTCCGCGCCGGAAGGAAGAGCCCTGACCCCGAGCCGGTTCGCTTCCGGTGCGCGCGGGGGGGACGCCCGCGGCTTCCGTCTCGGCGGAAGTTTGGAAGTTTTCCCGCCCTGAGCCGCCGCGGGAAGCGGGGTGCCCTCCCCCGGCGCCCGCGCCAGGCTGCTGGCTGGAGCCACCGGGACCCTTTCCGGGCGGGGACCCCGCGGGGCCGCTCGCCGCCGAATGCACTAACAATAAAGCCACGCCCGCGCCGCCGCCGCCGCCTCTCCGTCGCGGGGGGCTTCGCGGCAGCGCCGGCAGTTCCAGACGACGCCCCCGTTTCATGCATCTGGGGAACCTGGGCTCTTGATGAGTGACAGCCGGGGCGGGGGGCGGGGTCCGAGGCGGGGAGCAGGGCCTCTGGGCCCGCTGAGCCCCAGGGACGTGCAGGCCCTTCCTTATCTCCAATCGGGTCCTGGGGGCCGCGGGCCGGCCGCCGCCGGAATGAGCGCGGCGCTCGGCAAACCGTGCCGCCGCCCCCAGGGAGGGTCACGGGTTCCTATTTGGGTCAGTCCTTGGGAGCAGCTACTGTGTGGCCGGCCCGCGGCCAGCGCCGCTAAGGGAGCTGGTTGGCCGCGCAGGACCCGGGGGTGGGGGTGGGGGTGGAGGCTGGCCCAGGGCGGTGAATAGAGGGAGACATGGGGAACCAGAGAAGCTCCAGAACTGGGGAGCCGAGCCCCGAGCGCGGTTTCAGAGAGATTTATTGGCGCCCCCTCTAGCTGGGCCGGGGATGGTGCTGGGTACACAGAGATGGATTAAGACAGCCGGTGTGGGGGAGAGCCGGGGCTGGAAGGGGCAAGCGGGCTGTCATTTCTGGGGCGAGGAAAGAATGGACCCCGAGGAGGACGGGGGAGCAGCAGAGGCCAGGCTTGGGAGGAGTTCGGATGTCAGACCCAGGAGTTTGGGGGTTCAGCCCGGTCTTTGAGGACCTGGGGCCTGGCGTGTAGTGTTTCTGGAAGAGGAGGCGAGCCAAGAGGGTGGGAACGGGCAGCTGCGGGGCCCGGACACGCACTGCGGTGGGCAGATTTGGGGAAAGGACACGGACTGACCGCCAGAAGCCAGGCCCTGGGCGAGCCCCCACTCTGCAAGTCCAGTTTCTGCGGCCTCCCCACCCCATCTGTTCGCCCGAGGCTGCAGCAAAAACAGAAAGAAAACACTCGATTGGCAGGAGATAAGCCCAGATAAGAGGCTGCCTTCCTCCGGAGGAGGGAGGGAGGCAGGCCGCCGGGGAAGCCGGGCCAGGAAGCCGGGAGAGGCCTTGAAGGAGTGCCAGCCTGCCCCTGCAGCGGGCCGCACCCTCGCCGCCGCCGCCGCCACCACCACCACCACCACCACCGCGCCGCGGGTCTCTGCCGCTCCTCGCTGTCCGGAGGCAGGACAGCCGGGAGGCAGCGAGCAGGTCCTCCAGGCCGGCGGTCCACCGTCTGCCACGGAGGCTTCCGACCTGCCCCCTCCAGCTCAGGACATCGGGAGTCGGCCTGGCACAGGTGGCTTCTGTCTGGGCTTCTCACCTGGAAAACAGGCAGAACGTCTCCCTCACAGGGATGAGGGGCGCTGGGTCTCCCAGCCCCCGTGTCTGTGGCTGCCAGCTTCCATTCTTCCCCAGGTCACTGTCAGGCCCACCCCCTTCCCACTATCACTGCCCAGCTCCACCCCGAGTGCATCTCCCGACACACAGTCAGCTGCCTGCCAGGAGCCCAGAGCGGCCTCGGCGGAAGATGCTGGGCCCTTGGGTCATATTAGGCCAAGGGAAGGGGGGCGGGGAAGGCTCTCTGCAGCCAAGGCCTGCGCCTCCATTCAGAGAGGACGGAAGGGAGAAAAGTCTGGTCCAGGAGCAGAGGGCACAGAGGCAGACAGACCTGGGGAGGCCAAGGGCCTCTGTACCAGGTTAGTGGGAGGGTCTGCAGGCCGCAGGCAGGCCAGCAGCATCAAGGTTCAAACCCAGCCTGGCAGGTGTGGCTCTGTGGTTGAGCGTCAGCCTATGAACCAGGAGGTCATGGTAAAATTCCCGGTCAGGGCACAGGCCCGGGTTGTGGGCTCCATCCCCAGGGTGGGGCGTGCAAGTGGCAGCTGATCCGTGATCCTCTCACATCATTGATATTTCTCTCTGCCTTCCTCTCTTCGAAATCAATAAAAACATTAATTTAAAAAAAAAGAAGTTCAAACCCAGCAACCCGTCACTGGGGGCCTGACCTCAACCCCCGAGTGCCCACACGCCCACTTTATACATGAGGAAACTGAGGCCCCCGAAGAAGGGGCAGAGAGGGCCTGCGACCCAGGGTCCTCTCTAGCACTGCCCCACCCCGAACCACACTGCACACAGGGTCCCTGAAATCCGCTTTTATTCACATAAAAAAAAAAGTCCCCAGAGAAGAGAGAAAGAATGTGACCCCTGCCGCCCAGAGCTGTCTCCACACGGCGTTCCCTACGGAAGTGAGGGAGATGGCTCCCACTCCGGGGTGTGGGTGTCTTGGGGAGCAAGGGTCCCTCCCGCTCAAGCCCTCTGGCCCAGTTGTGACCCAGCACCTTCCCGAGGACTAAGGACAGGAAGACGGGGCTGGGGACTCATGGGGCCCCAAGAGGGTGAAGGAAGGAAGTTAGTGCAGGGTGCTCGCCTCAGTTTAAAAAAATAAAATTTCTAAAGATAAAACGTTAAAAGAAAAAAAAAAAAGGGCATTAGTGTCTTGGCTTCTTCCAGCCGCCTCCCAGCTCGCCACCCGCCCCAGGCCCGGTGGCCACCTCTCGCTCGGCCAGCTCAGAGCTTCGTGTTCTCCTCTTGGCTCTCCGAGTCGGCGCCGGACAGGTGCCCACTGCTCCCAGGCGGGTGACCATTGCTGGCACAGGCCACCAGGTGTCCATCCCCCAGCCCCTCGGCCACCTCGCCCAGCAGACACCGGCGGATCTCCTGGGGCAGCCTGGCCCGATGCTCCTGACATTCCTGGGCCAGCTGGGCCAGCAGCTGCGGGGGGAAGAGGAGGAGGAGGAGGAGGAGGGTCACGGGACAGGCCACCTAGCACTCCCCCTGCTGCCCGAGCGCCCACCTCACTGAGCACCCTTTTGCCCGAGCACCCACCTTGGGCTCCTCTTCCAGCAGCTGCTGCAGGACCTGCTGCTGCCCGGCCATGAGGCGCTCGTGCCGCTGCTTCTGGGCCTCCTCCAGCTGTCAGCGGGGGGACAGAGCTCAGCCCGGGTCCTCGGGGAGGGCCCTGCTTCCTGCGTGGCCCGGGCCCTGAGATACCAGCCCTGTGGCAAACGCTGCAGGCCCAGCTCCAAAGCCACGGGGCTCGGTTACAGACAGCTGGCTTTGACGGTGTGGGCTGGCGGGGGCTGGGAGCAGGGGGCTGGAGGGGGCTGGGAGCAGGGGGCTGGCAGGGGCTGGGGGCCCAGGGAAAGGCTTTGGAAACCCCTCTAGGGCGCCAGGCCCGCACCACGGAGCTGGGTTGCTGCTGGCGGGAGGAAGAGGGTGGCACCTGAGCCTCACTCACCCGGCGGATGGAGTTGACGGACTCGGTGATGTGGCGACGGTTAATCTCGGTCAGTTCCCTGCACGGGAGAACAAGGCAGAGTGGGTTCGCTGCGGCACCAGCCCCGCCTGCCCAGCGCCCCACCGGCTCCCGGCCCCCAGGCCCTTACGCCTCCTTCTTATGTTTCTCCCTCGTCTTGGCTTCCGAGATACTGTTGTGGCGTTTCCTGTCCAGGATCTTCTGCAATTCCTTCTTCTCCCTGGGGGAGCCGGTGGGGAAGAAGGAGGGTCAGTGGCAAAATGGGGGGCTCTCCCCTTGTCCTGGCACCGGGGAGTCCCCCCTGCCGACCCCGCCCCCTCATACAAGATCCTGTGCCTTCACCTGTCATTCATCTCCTTCAGCCTCTTGACCTGAGTGGTGTGAGCCTCCAGGACAATCTCCCTGAGCCGCTGCAGAGTCTGCGGACACAGGTTAACCGGTAGGTGCCACAGGCTAATGACAGGTCTGCCCAAGGAGCGGGCCCTCCCTCACTCCGCGCCCTCACCTGTCTCAGGTGCTCCATCCTCCGCTCAGCCTCAGTGTCCGCCTGGGCCTCCCGCAGCTCCAGCAGGCTCTGCACCTGTCTCTTCTGGAACTCCTGGTAACGCCTCGCCTCTTCCTCCTCCTCCTTCTTGTCCTCCCCGACTCTGTGGGAACAACCCCCCTGGGTGATGCTCGGGTCCTGGCGGGAACTTGGGCTGGGAGGGCAGAGGGTGGTGGGGCACTTCCTAGCTGGCAATGATGGACATCGGCCCTGGGGCGGGGCTTATTATGCTAATGAGGAGGCCAGTTCATTGCCCTGAAAAGGTGGGAGCCTGTCTGGGCAACAGTCTCTCAAAACACATGGTCTTGCCCTAACTGGTGTGGATCAGTGGATAGAGCGTCCGCCTGCGGACTGAAAGGTCCCGGGTTCGATTCCGGTCAAGGGCACGTACCTTGGGTTGTGGGCACATCCCCAGTAGAAGGTGTGCAGGAGGCAGCTGGTCCATGTTTCTCTCTCATCGATGTTGCTATTTTTTAAAAAAACATATTTTATTGATTTTTTTTTACAGAGAAGAGGGGAGAGGGATAGAGAGTTAGAAACATCAATGAGAGAGAGACATGGACCAGCCGCCTCCTGCACGCCCCTTACAGGGTATGTGCCTGCAACCAGGATACATGCCCTCGACCGAAATCGAACCTGGGACCTTTCAGTCCACAGGCCGACGCTCTCTCCACGGAGCCAAACCGGTCTCGGCATCATCGATGTTTCTAACTCTCTATCCCTCTCCCTATCTCTCTGTAAAAAAATCAGTAAAATATTAAAAAACAAAACAAACACGTGCTCTTCTTGCTGTCTTCTGCTGAGGATTGCCCCAGGCGGGAAGAGGGTGGGACTGAGCCCGGGGAGCCCCCTCCCTTCCTGGCACCAAGCCCTCCTCCCTGGGGATCCAGGAGGATCCCTGGGTCACCCTGCCATCCTCCCTGCCCACCCAGCGTGGGAGAAACCCGCACACACACCCCTCCTCCCCCCGCCACATTCCCGTGGATGCGCGCAGCAGCTGCGCACGGGCAGACGGGCCACACACAGGACACGGGCCGGGCGCACCTGCCGTCGGCGGCGCGGGCCTGCGCCAGGCTGTCCAGCAAGCGGCGCGTGAGCGCGAAGGCCTTGCGCTGGTGCTTCTTGTGCAGCTCCCGCAGGTCGCGCTCCTGCCGACTCCGCAGCTTCACCAGGGCCTTGTGGCCGCGGTGCTCCTCCAGCGGCGCCACGGCCACCTCTGGGCGCGGGAGGAGGAGCAAAGGGGCTGAGCAAGGCCGGGTCCCTCCCTGCAGGGGCACCCCCACCCCCAGGAGGGGTCCTGCCTCCTTGGGAAGCTCCACCCCAGAACAGGCCCCGCCCCCGTCCTGGGAGAGCCCCCTCCCCACCAGCCAGGGCCCCCTACCTGACAGGATGCTGGCAATGAGGTCATCCCGCTGACCTGGAGAGCAGAAGAGAGACTGTGAAAAGCCGGGGGACAGCGGAGCCCTCCCCCCCCCCCGCCCCGCAGGCCGCCCCAGGCCCAGGCCCCCCCCTTACCTGGGCTGCTGAGGGAAGGGCTGGTGGGAGAGGTGGTGGGGCCTGGGGGCCGGCGGGGGGAGGCGGCGTCCAGCGGGCTGGGTGCAGGGCTGGGGGTCAGCTGGGACCCCTGCTGCTGAGCCTGGGTCTCCTCACTCGTTTCCAGGCCGGCCTGCGCCTGTGGGGGAAGAGGTGGGATGCCCTTTCCAGAATGCTCTCCTCTAGGCCCCCCTGCCCGCCACCACCTCCAGGGGCCGCCCCGTGCCCCTGGCCCGCCTCCCTCCTCCCTGCTGGCCCTGGGCTCCTCCCTGTAACAGGGGGCCTTTCAGACAACTGCCTGGGGAACAAGGGGTTTGAACCCCTTTCCACAAGGGGTGGTGGACAGAAGGGGAGACATGTCTCCCAGAGGCCGGCCCCTCGAGTGCGCTCGGGAGCTTCCATGTTGTGGCGGAAAGCCCTGGCCCGGCCCCAAGCCTCCTCCCGCCGCCGCCCTGGCCCACAGCTGCTCCTCTTCCTCGTTACTTAGCTCCTGATTAAATCAGCGAAGGAAGCGAGCGCCGCGCGGGCACCAGCCTCCCCGGCTAACAGCGCCAGCCGCGGCCTCTCCCGCCTGCCGCAGGCCCCGGGGGACGGGGTTCAGATGTGCGGGGGAGCGTCTGCTCCTGACCCCTCCCCACAGAAGCCACGGACATCTCCTGGCGCCCGGGAGCCGTCTGCAAAGTGCTGGCGGCTTCCATCGGCCCTGGGGAGCCGGCTCCCGACCCCCCCGGTGCAGCTGGAGGAATCCAGCCCCGGTGCCCACTCTGGGTCAGGGCTGAGGGGTGCCCTGAAGGCCTCCACATCAGGAGGGGTGGTTCCCGCCTCCTTAAAATGTGGAGCAGCCGAGACCGGTGTGGGTCAGTGGATAGAGCGTCGGCCTGCGGACTGAAAGGTCCCAGGTTCGATTCCGGTCAGGGGCATGTATGTACCTTGGTTGTGGGCGCATCTCCAGTGGGGGGCGTGCCAGAGGCAGCTGATCTATGTTTCTAACTCTCTCTCCCTCTCCCTCTCTGTAAAATATCAATAAAATAATATAAAAAAAAACAAAAAACGCGGAGCAGCCCAGGGCCCCGGAGCCGACCGTGCGCAGCCACACCCCGTGCAGCCGGGTGGCCGGGCCGAGGCTGCAGGCCCAGCCAGGCCTTTGTGACTGGGAGCCTCAGTGTCTCCATCTCTTCCCAGGGGACCGCAGGCTGGGGTGGGGGGAGGGTCAGGTGACACCTGGCCGGGCAGAGAGCTGGCGCCCAGCACCCTCTCGGCTTTGTTGTCTGGTGTGGGTGAGAGGAGAACCCGGAAAGGGGGACAGGCCGAGGGCAGAGGGCAGAGGGCAGAGGACGCTGGTGTTTGCTGGAGGGCTTCTCCCTCGTGGGACGAGGAGCCCAGCTGCTCGCCCGCCGGGAGTGGGCACCCGTGGAGTGGGCTGGTGCCGGGGGCGGCGGAGGCAGGGAAGGCTGCAGGTGCTTTTCCACCAGGGCCAGCGGGGTTCAGCCCTCCCCCCCCCCCGCATCCGCACCCCAGCGACCCCACCGGCCCGGCTCACCTCCCTCTCCCCGATGAGGGCGGCCAGCTGCTTGGCCCTCTGGTCCATGAGGCTGACGTGCTTGATGGGGTTGATCAGGGCCTCCGCGTAGTCTGGGTGGGGGCAGAGGGAGGACTGGGGAGTCAGAGCCCCAGGGCCACGCCCTCCCACCAGCTCCGGTCGCCTGGAGGGACTGCGCAACTCCCCCTCCACGGGGCCCCCCCTGCCTCGCCATCCCCCGACCCAGGGGCACCCCGGCCCCCCACGCCGGGGGCCCGCCCCCGCCGCTCACTCTGGTGGTTGTCGGGGATGTAGTCAGAGGCCTCGGTGTAGATGAGCAGGGCCGGCAGGCACAGGGGCTGGTTGGCCTCGTTTCGCAGGCAGATGTAGTGGTACCCTGGGGGGCGGGGGGCGGAGGGCGAGGTGAGCGCACCCCCACCCCCACCCCAGGTCCCCCCCGCTCACCCTGCCCGGGGCTGCCCGGAGCCCAGGCGGCCTCACCTGAGCGGATGGCGGAGACGGGCAGGATCCGGTGCCCCACGAACTTGCCGCCCTCCTCGAAGGCCGCGATGCGCAGCGAGGCCAGCGTGGGCAGCACCACCTGCGGGCCCGGCTGGCGCTCAGTCCCAGAGCGGAGCCCCGGCCGCGGAGCCACCGCCGACCACAGCCCCCGAGGCCCGAGCCCCCACAGGGAACCCGTGGACAAGCTGACCCAAGGAGTCACCCCCATCACTGTCACTCCGAGCCCCTGGCAGACCCTCCCCGCCGTGGCATGTGGCCAGCTGGACAGCCAGCCGCCAGCCGCCCCTGAGCCGAAGGAACGGGCTGATCCTTGCTCCCAGCGCCACTGCCGGCGACAGATCAGGCCTGGGGGTCACCAGCTGAGAGACCCGAGAGCCAGCCCGGCATCGGGCTCCAAGGCCACACCCAGACCAGCGGGGCTCAGAGCTCCGGTCCCTTTGAGCGCAGGGAGGAGCTGGGTGAGCTGGTGCCTGATCTCAGGCTCCTTCCTGTCCGGAAGGCAGGGCGGGCGGTGCCCACGCCTCTTGCCAGACCCTGGGACCTCCCGCTGCCTCACCTTCCAGTCCTCCTCTCTCACCCTGCAGAGGGCGGGGCACCTGAGCCTGGCCCTGGGACACGCAGGACGTGGGGAGAGGCCTGGGGGTGCCAGGCACAGCCTGACTGCCACCAGGTGCACGGTTCCCGTCCCCCGGGGAGAGCCCTCAGGCGGGCGGGCGGGCGGGCAGGCTCACCTTGGGGAAGTCAAAGGGCTCCTCGTCCCACACGGGGTTGAAGGAGTTGCCCTGCGAGGTCCGCGTGCGGTACTTGCGCCGCGTGTCCACGGGGAGGCCGAACATGTCCACCTCCACGTAGATGCTCACCTTCCGGTCCGACAGGAACTGCCCCGAGATCACCTGGCGGGGCGGGAGGGTGAGGCGGCCGCTGAGAGAGAGAACCCAACCCCCCCCCACCCCCCCCCCACACACACACACGCCCCGGCCGGCCGGCGCCCTCCCCGGTGGCCCCACCTTGACCCGCAAGGCATTGGCCACGATGCCGTCCACGATGAGCTCGGTGAAGGGGTCGAAGGACTTGTCCGGCCGCCGCATGAACTCGGGCTTGAGCAGGTAGCCGCTGCGCCCGTTGTACTCGAACACGCCCGCGTTGAGCTGCATCGCCACGTCTGCGGGCGACACGGGAGGCGGGTCAGAGCCGTGCAGAGCGGGAGCAGGGATCATGAGGGTCAGAACACCTGAGGCCGGGAGTCCACCGTTAGGACAGCTCAGACAGGGAGCAGGGCCTCGGGTCCGCCCAGGTCAGGAGTTGGGGCAGTGGTTCTCAACCTGTGGGTCGCAACCCATTTGGGGGTCGAATGACCCTTTGACAGGGGTCACCTGAGACCATCAGAAAACACAGATATTTACATTACGATTCATTAACAGTAGCAAAATGACAGTTATGAAGCAGCAACGAAAATAATTTTATGGTTGGGAGTCACCACCACATGAGGGACGGTTATGAAAGGGCCAAGGCATTAGGAAAGTTGAGAACCACTGAGCTGGGGTGAGCCAAGGTCAGGAGTTGGGGTGAGCCAATGTCTCGGTTCGGTTCGGGAATCTGGGATAAGTCACAGGTCCATTGGGACAAAATCAGCCCGGCGGGCGTGGCTCAGGGGTCGAGCATCCGACCCATGAACCAGGAGGTCACGGTTCAACTCCCAGTCAGGGCGCCTGCCCAGGCTGCAGGCTCCATCCTCTGTTGCGGGGTATGTGGGAGGCAGCCAATCCATGATTCTCTCTCATCACGGACGTTTCTACCCACCCACCCCCCTCTCTCTTTTTTTCTCTCTCTCTCTTCCTCTGTGAAATCCATAAAAATCTGTTTAAAATAAATTAGCAAGTCCATGGGGCAGAGGTCTGTGAGGATAGGGGCCAGAGGTCAAGGGTGGAGGTGGGTGCGGGCTCACCCAGGGTCTGAAAGTTGAGCGCCACCAGCTGGCAGCCCACGTTCCAGAAGAGCTGGGGCATGTAGTTAGACGAGTCCACCCGGGTGCCCTTGGGGTAGATGCGGCTAAGCTGCTGCTTGTTGTATCTGAGGTGGGCAGTCAGGGGCCACGCCGGGCACTCATGCCCTCCTGCCTCAGCGCCTGTGACCCCAACCCCCTTGGGTCCCCACTTCTTGGCCTATCCCCTGTGCATCCTCCCAGACCCCTCCAGAGCCCCGATGGGGGTCCTGGAGCATCAGAACCCCGAGCGGGTGGCACCGGTGGGGTCAGACCCTCTTTGCCAGCTCAGAGTGCCCGCAGCCTGGCCCAGGGCTCCAGCGCCACCAAAGGATACTCCACGAACTCCATGGGGCTCTTGGTCAGCTGCTCCATGGCCTTGGTCTCCACGAAGGACGACATCTCGAAGCACTTGTTCCTCTCTGGGGGGGGGGGGACAGGGGGGTCAGGCCTGGCAGGGCCAAGCCGGCTCCCACGCTCACCGTCCCCCGCCCCACTCACTGCGAGCGGCCTCGAAGGACTTGAACTTGACAGGCTCGATGTAGTTGACGAGTGTCGACATTTCCTCGGTGGCATTGACCTCGCTGCTGGCAGTGCCCTGTGGCCCCCAAG
>PVJN01064767.1:0-10430 GCA_004026805.1 Lasiurus borealis | reverse complement strand
CATCAACGGCAGCTGCCGGCCCGGCCCCGGCGCCTGGCTGCGCGTCGTGCTGGAGAAGCCCTTCGGCCACGACCACCCGTCGGCCCAGCAGCTGGCCACGGACCTCGGCAGCTTTTTCCACGAGGAGGAGATGTACCGGGTGGACCACTACCTGGGCAAGCAGGTGAGCCTGCGGGGCCGGGGCGAGCCGGGTGCAGGCCGGCCCGTGGGCGGGGCCACGGCACTGACTGGGGGATGGGGCCTGACGGCGGGTGGAACCTGTGTTCCGGGTCGTTTTGAAGGTGGCGGGAGGGGAGGGGAGAAGGGCAGATGGTGAGCAGGTCTGTGTGGCCCTGATCCACGGGTCCTGTCCTGTTTCCTAGCGGGGGCCGGGCTCTGATCTCTCCGCGGTGCCCTGTGCCCCCTCCGGAGGTGGCCCCGGGTCTGAGCCCGGCTTGTGGCCGGGAAAGCTGTGGGAAGGAGCACTGGTCACCTTATTCCAACCATTGGCCTGGTTTTCAGTGTTTGTTCTCCCTGGTTCTGTTTGAGCCAGGAGGCTGGCAACGGATCTGAAAACCGAACAGGCACCCAAGGCTCTGCGGCAGAGCACCCTCGGAGCCCCGTTAGGACACTCCCCCCCACACACCCCCAACCCCCGCCACCCAAAATGCTGGCAGAGAGCACGCCTGTGTGCCCGGTGCCGACCAACGTGAGCCCAGGCCTGGGGGTGGCTCTCTGCCGGCCTCTGAGTTGCAATATCCCCAGACTGGCCCTCAGGCCGGGGCCTGTCCAGGGAGATTTCACTTGTTTATGAGAAAATGAAAAAATAACGCTGAATGTCAACCCACGTTGACATTTCCTTATTCCACTTTGGGGTTACAGTATCTTCCTGTGATTTGGTGTTGATGGGAACAGGCAAAAGGTCATCTTAACTCTTTCCTTTCCCGGCACCAAAAAAGCTGGTGGCCTGTGGCGGTCACTGCAGGTGTGCAGTCCTTCCTGGGCCGGGGGCCACCGCTCCGGTCGCCTCTCGGAGTCAGGAAGCCAGGGTGGGGCCCCTCCCGGGTCCCGAGGAGAACCCGCAGCCACCCGTCTGCTTCCCGCCAGGCCGTGGCTCAGATCCTGCCGTTCCGCGCCCAGAACCGCCAGGCCCTGGACGCGCTGTGGAGCCGGCACCACGTGGAGCGGGTGGAGATCGTCATGAAGGAGACGGTGGATGCGGAAGGTGCGTGGAAGGTCCCGCGCGCGCCTCCGTGTCCTCCCGCCCCGTGTCTGCTGGCTGACCCCGCCTCCGCCAGCGCCTCGCAGGGGGATGTGGCTGCCGGGGTGTGGCCCGCTTGCCCCAGGGCTCTGCAGGCTGGCCTGAGTGGTCAGATCAAGTAAACGCGCTCAGACGCCGAGCAGTGGCCGGCAGTAAGTGGTCCCCCAGGTCTCTGGGCACGCGGGGACCATCAGGTCTCAGGAGGCTGACTCAGACTTTTGTCCTCATCCAAGTGGCACCTCTGCCTGGAAGGCTTCTTGTCACCTCCTCGCTTTCAGCCCTCCGTGCGGGTCCTCAGCTCAGGTGTCCCTTTCCTAGGAAGCCTCTGGGAGCATCGCAACAGGATCCACTCCCAGGGCACAGCCCCAGGCACCTCCCTTCCCTGCCCTCCTTCACTTCCCCTGCTAGAGGCCGGGAGGGAGAGAGAGAGAGAAACATCGGTGTGAGAAACATCGATCAGCTGCCTCCCTCATGCACCCCGACCTGGGACAACATTCCAATCAGCGGAGCCGCTGGCGGGCTGCCCTCCCATCCTTTTCCCCCACATCTCCCTGTTCCTGTCCCTGTCCCCGAAGCCCAAAGCGTCCAGGCCATCCCTGCTCTGGCCCCCGGCACCCTCCGGGGAGGTGCTGGATGGGTGAATCCCCATGAGCGAGCAGGGTGAGCTGGGCGAGGAGACCTGCGTGCGGGCCCGTCCCTGCCTCCCCTGGCACACCGCTCCCTCGTCCGGGAGAGGAGCACGTTGGTAGATGACATTAGCTAAGGCCCCTTGGAGCTCGGCATTCTGGGAGTTCGGCAAACTTTTTGAGCGTGGATGCGTGCAAAGCGCTGGTTCTTCCCTGAAATAATAGGAGCTCATTCTTGTCGTGTCCTGAACCCTTCGGTAGCCACGTGAGGTGGGCGCTGTTAGGACCTCCACTGCAGGTGCGGTTCGGGTATGTGCCCAGGTCACCCCGGAAGTACTGGGCCCCGGTCCTGGGCAGGCAGTCTGGCTCCCACGTCAGGTTCCAGCTCACGCTGAGACCGCTTCTCAGCCTGGAGGAGGCCAAGGCCTGTCTCTGTCCCCCACTGCGTGCCTGGCGGAGCGGATAGACCCTCGGGTCCGGGGAGCGGGGGGAAAGGAGGCCTGCCTCTTGTTCTTTGCCTTCTCTTCTTTTTCTCTCTCTCCGCCTGGTTGCTCTCTCCAGCTCGCTCTCCCTCCTCTTTGGATGTGTACGTAGAGCTAGAAGTCTGGTGACAGGGAGCAGGGGGTGCAGCCTCTGTCCCCCAGTACCCCACGGATTCACGGAGAGAGAGAGTAGATGGGGACAGACTCCAAACGGGAGGAGATGGGCAGGGGTGCTGCGAGGCGGGGGAGGCAGGCGCGGTGGGCTGGGTGCCAGGCAGCCCTTGGGAACCGGGCCCAAAGGGCACCCTGTCCTTCAGAGGAGCTGGACCCGCATCAGAAGAAGGGTCCCCACGCAGTGAGCTCTCGGGGTCTCAGGATCCCCCCAGCCCCCCAGAGCCCCCTGCTGTCCTTAGCGAAGACTCAGGCCGGGCTCCCTCCCGGGGCCTGTGTGCGATGTCCTGGCGGCATGAGTCTGGGCCTCCGCTTGCTCTGTCTGCAGAGGATGCGCCGAGCGAGGGAGGGCGGGCGGAGGGCAGGCAGGATGGGAGCCCGCCGCACCTGCACCCGCTCTGCCTGGACGTGGCTGCTCCCCCCTCCTGCACGCCTGTGTGGCAGCTGCTTCCGAGCCCGCGCCAGCGGGCGCCACGGCCTCGTCTTCCTCGGCCCCGTTGCCATTGGTGGGTTTCTTTGCAGGATCCCCATGGAGCCAGGGGCTAGACACAGGGCAGCCTTTTGGAGGAAGTGAGTTCTCTGTCTCTGTGTCTCTCTCTCTCTCTGTGTCTCTGTCTCTGTGTCTCTCTCTGTCTCTCTGTCTCCTCTCTCTCTCTGTGTCTCTCTCTGTTTCTCTCTCCCTCCAACCCCACTGGGACTTAGGACACTCATTCTTCGCATCCAGGAAGTGGCCTGTGCAGCCCTGGTGCCCCAGGCACTGAGCCTTGCTGTCCCCTCTGGGTCCTGCTTTGGAGCCTGGACCCTGCAGGCCACCCCCTGCCCCTGCCACGAAGGCCAGGAAGCCCTGTGTCCAACATGCCAGGGCCTCGGCTCGCCTGCTTTGGGGTTGGGTACGAAACAGGCAGGGCAGTCTTTCCCCCGCTGCTGGGGTCACCGCCCACTGCTGGGGGTCACCGCCCGCTGCAGGGGGGCTGAGTGTGGCCAGAGCAGGCTCTAAGCCCGCAAAACAAAGTGGGGCCTTCTCCCTCCAGCACCCCAGCACTCAGCCCCTGGCTTTTCTCCTCCTGCAGGTGGGCACCCCACGCTGGGTCCTGTGCAGGGAGGCAGGGAGGGGTCCCTGGTGGCAGCCTGGACCATCACTGAATGCTGGCAGGGGCGAGGGGGTGAGCTGTCCTGGCCTGAGCTGCTGCAGGCCCGGAGAGGGACCTGTGAGCTGCAAGGTCAGGGACTGGTGAGCTGCAAGGTCATTAGGCTGTCCCCACCCCCACGCACTCACTCCCAGGGCCAGGGTTGGCTGCCCAGCTCCCTCCCTCCACGGCTCCTGGCCCAGAGGAGTTTGCTGCAGCGTCAAGGCCACTGCATAGACAGCAGGGAGGGAGTGGAGGGAGGAAGGGGGAGGGAGAAAGAGAGAGAGAGAGAGAGAGATGGGAGGGGGAAGGAAGAAGCAGTCCTTCCTCCAGCTGCCAGTGCAGCTCCCTCTTCTCATCGGGGTGCCTTCCTGAGGGGTCCCCATCCCGTGAGCCCCTGAGAGTCACAGGAACCCGGGTCTCGGGTCCCCTGAAACAGCCCTGGGAGCCAGACCAGGAGTGACTTCGGCCGGGCCACTTGGCCTCTATGGAGATGACGCTGCTGGTCCCAGTCCGGGCTACGGGGAAAGGCGCTGTGGAAGGAGGGCTGGGCCGCCCCGGACTGAGGCCCGGCTGGGGAGGGTCCCTGTCCTGGCCCTGGGGAGGGGGCATGATGCATGTCCACTTCTGAGGGCGGGTGACCGCTCAGTGCCCCTCACTGAGGGACAGGCAGCCAGGCCCTCCCAGGCACCAGCTGGCCTGCCTTCCGCCGGCTGTGCCAGAGGGGCTGGAGCACACTCAGCAGTGCAGTGCGCCACCCCCGCCCCGTCTGCAGAGCTGCCAAGGTGAGCGCGGGCAGTGCCAGTCTCCTGACCACTGGACCGCTCGCTCCTGGGCCGGCCCCCTCCCCTTTCTGTTTTCAGTGATCCCAGAAGGTATTGGTGCGGGTCTCAGCTGGCTTTTAATTTCTTTAAAAATACATATATATATATATATTATTGATTTTTTTACAGAGAGGATGGGAGAGGGAAAGTTAGAAATATCGATGAGAGAGAAACATCGATCAGCTGCCTCCTGTACGCCCCCTACTGGGGATGTGCCCGCCACCAAGGTACATGCCCTTGACCGGAATCGAACCCCGGGACCCTTCCGCCCATAGAGCGACATTCTATCCACTGAGCCACACCGGTTTCGGCATGGCTTTTAATTTCTTGTGTGTTTAAAGCCCTATTTTTACCAGGAAATTGGGATCTCCCATAATGGGGAGGCAAAAAGGACCGGTTTCAGGTGCCAGCAGTCTGTTACACAGTGACGGTGACCCAGTGTCTGTCTGTCCCTCTCCCTCTCTGCCTCTCTGCCTCTCTTGGAGGGTTAAATCTTGAGGGTTAAATCTGATGATGTATGAACATGGGGATACTTCATAACTGGAAATGCTGCTCTCTACGTACGTTGGCAAGGACAGGAAGTAGGCATGGCCCCAGGCCCTGGGTTCCACCTGACTTACTTATTTTTATTTTTAAAATATATTTTTATTGATTTCAGAGAAGGAGAGGGAGCGGGAGCCAGAGGAACATCAATGATGAGAGAGAATCACTGATTGGCTGCCTCCTACATTCCCCCTACTGGGGATCGAGCCCACAATCCGGGCATGTGCCCTGAATGGGAATCAAACTGTAACCTCCTGGTTCATAGGGCAGTGTTTAACCACTGAGCAGCACCAGCTGGGCTAATATATACCTTTTAGCAGATCTATATTTCTGTTCCATTCTGTTTATGCCACAGAGTATGGATTGTTCTATTATTAGGCATTTTGGTCGTTTCATTTTTTGCTAATCTAAATACAGTGGTACTTCAAGATACGAGTTTAATTCGTTCCATAACCTTGAGGTGTGGGAAACTATGAGACGCTCGAGTCGCGGTAAACTGGTGGGTCGTGTGCAGCCGGCCGATCCACGTGATGACTCTTATCTCAAATGTTGCTCATATTTTAAAGCAAAAATTGCTCGTTTGACAGCTCGTATCTCAAAAATCTCGTATGTTAGGGCACTCGTATCTCGAGGTACCACTGTAGTCCTTTGTGAGCTTTCAAAAAAAAATTAAAATATAATTCACATGCCATAACATTTACCCTTTTAGCCCTAGCTGGTTTGGCTCAGTGGCTAGAACATTGGACTGAGGACTGAAGGGTCTCAGGTTCAATTCTGGTCAAAGGCACATGCCTGGGTGGCGGGCTCCCTCCCCAGTTGGGGGTGTGCAGGAAGCTGCTGACCCGTGATTCTCTCTCATTATTGGTGTTTCTCTCTCCCCCTCTCTCTCCTTTTCTGAAATAATAAAAATATATTTTTTAAAAATTTACCCTTTTAACATGGACAATTCACTAGTTCTTATATTCACAAAGTTGGGAGTATGACATTTCTTTTTCCTCTGAGTGTGCTTCTGAGGTGGAAGGAAGAGGCCAAAGGAGAAGTCTCCTTTGTTATTCCATCTCCCCAGACATCTCCTGCCTCTCGTGGGATGCGATCCCTTGAGGTTTCGAGGGGCAGCGCAGCTGGGGGACAAAGCGGTGGGTCTGTCCAGCTTGTGAGCGTGGACAAGCCCTGGACGCGGCAGGACGGAAGCCAAGTGTATTGGGCCTTCCTTCCACCATCCATCCCACTGTGCCGTGTTCCATCCTGTTCACGTCGATGGACTTGAACCCTCACCTTTCAACCTGGAAAGAATGCTAAGGGTCCATAGAGATCATTTTCAGAAAATAAAATAAAATAAAATAAAACAGTCCATAGCAGCTGGTGGCAACTAGGAAACCCAGCTTGTGGGGGATCTTCGGGAGGCCCAGCCCCTCCCTTCCCCAAGCCGGTGCTTAGCTGCGGGCCTCCCGCTGCCAGGCGCAGGTTCTGGTCGCTGCCCTTGAACTGGGAAAAGACAGAGCCAGCCGGGAAAGGACCGCGGTCTGCAGTCGGCGGGCTGTGCTGAACGCGGCACCCCCTGAAGCTTGAAATTAGGAAGAAAGGAAGCTCTCTCTCACCCAGCAGGCAGTAAGCCTCGGAAGTGCCTTCTCCCCGTGGATGGAGGGGATAAAAATAGGCAGAGGGCCACCGAGGGATTAGCCAAACTAATGAATAGTAAGCAGATAACAGGGCTTTTAAGGACTCTGCTGTGTTCTTGCCATCAGAAATTCCTCTGTTTGCAAAGCTTGATTCTCCGTGTACGCTTAAATCCGCTGCGATTCATTGACTCTAAGACACATTTTCCCCCTCTCTGAAGTTGGATTTTCCACTGGCGAAGTGACAGTTGGTTTGGCACCCGTTTTCTTTGAGGTTATAAAAAAATGTTTCTTTCACCATTGATGGCATTTTTGATTTGACGAAATCCAGCATATCCCTCCGTCATTGCCTCCCCAGGCCCGTCTCAGACCACTAGCTACCTTTTAGGATTTTTTGGGGGGGAGGGGTGAAGGAGAGTGGGGGAGAGAGAGAAACACCAGTGATGAGAGAGAATCATTGATTGGTTGCCTCCTGCACGCTCCACACCCGGATTGAGCCCGAAACCAGGCCATGTGCCCTGACCGGGAATCGAACCCTGACCTCCTGGGTTCATAGGTTGATGCTGAACCGCTGAGCCACACTAGCCGAGCAGCTTTTAGATTTTTTTTTTCACTGGAGGCCACCCTCCAGCCCGTCTGCACCCCGTGTTCCCTCACCCTCAGAATGTCATCTGCGTCTCTGCTGCTCCCGCACCCCCGCCCTGCAGCCTGAGGTCATCCCGGGCCCCCTGACAGGTCACCTGGCCGGCCTGGCCGGCTGACCGCCCCACAGTGCCTCTTCCACGTCTCCACTTCCTGCTCTAACACCTAGGAAAACACAGCGACCGAGAGGTGTCACACAGCTCCCCCATCCGAGGTGTGCGGGCCAGCGGCTCGAGTGTGTTCACAGAGTGGGGCGGCCATGCCCACGGCCTACTTCAGGGCATTCTCAGCACCCCCAAAGGCGCCTTGTGCCCCTTGGCTGCCCCCTAACTCCCCCCTCTCCCCAGCCCCCCGCAGCCCTGACCTTTCTGTCTCTGTGGGTTTCGTGTTCTGAACATTTCACATGAGGGACTGAGACGATGTGTGGCCTTTTGTGTTGGGCTGACTTCGCTTGGCGCGATGGGTTCAGGGTTTGTCAGAGACACGGTTTTCGTTGCTGCCTAACGCTCCGTTCTGTGGGGAGACCGCACGTTCGCCCCGCCTTCTTCAGCTGGTGGACGTGCAGGACGCTGCTCTCGCGTGGCTGTTGTGAACCATGTGGCCGTGAGCATCCGTGTACAGGTTTTTGTGTGGACATACGCGTTCCTTTCTCTGTGTATACGTGACAGTGGAATTGCTGGGTCACATGGTAGCTCTTTAACTCGTTGCGGTCAAGAGCTTCCTGGCTCTTCAGACGCCTCAGTCTGGCTCCCCAGGCCCCTCCCCTCTGTCCTGGGTTCCGCTGTTCCCGCCACAGCCAGCTGCTTGGGCCAGGCCAGGCGTTGCTCTGATCTATCTGTGTGCTGGGCCTCTGCCCTCTGTCTGGCTCATGCTGTCCACCCCCACCGGGATGTGGCCCAGGGACAGTCAGCCTAACATACGTCTTTCAAACACGCAGCATCTGAAGCAATCTGAATTGTGTGTGCACCTTAGAAAGTCATGAGATGACACTCAGTGGTCCAGATGTTTATGTTCCCCAAGAAAATGAGCAGACTTGGTCACCCTGAACCCACACTCCAGGGAGGCACCACCTGATGGCAGCTGAGGCATTTCACTGCCCCTTTCCCCTCACACCTGCACTGGGCCCCCAGGCACGGGGTCCCCCACCTTTGGCCTATCCCGTCCTCTGGAGCCCCGCTCTGCTTGCTCCTCTGACCACAGTGCTCTGTTCTGAAGTCCCTGGTCCGTACTGGGGATGTGCCTGCAGCCAAGGTACATGCCTTGGACCGGAATAGAACCTGGGACCCTTCAGTCTGCAGGTGGTCGCTCTGTCCACTGAGCCAAACCGGTTAAGGGCCCATACATTGTTGTTGTCATAGCTTTTTTCTGGGGTCTTCTCAACAATACGGTCAGAGCTCTGACGGTCAGAAGGCTGGGGGGCGGGCACGGCCATTGTCTTTTCGGTGGGGGTGCTCTGAGCCTGCGAACCGGACAGGACTGGGCGGCCTGCTGTCCCAGCGCTCCGCTCTGGCCAGGGTACCGGCCTCCTGGTGAGAGGGCGTCAGCACTGCACCTTCCTGCCGGCAGGCTGGCTCCCTCTGTCGCCCACAGCACTGGTCCCCGCGTTGGGGTGAATCAGGGCGGCTGTTCCCTTGCGCAGGCCTGGTCTGCTTGCCGTCCAGCTGCCCGGAGCCGCGCTGGGAGCCTGGCAGGCAGGTGGCAGGGACCTCCCTCAGGACCGGTGGCCGCTGAGAGCAGCGTGGGGCCACGCCGGCCTGAACAGGAGCCGCCTCGTGTGTGTGAATTAAATACTGACTTGATAAAAAGGCATTCTTATAACATACCCATGAGATCCACAGACTCTGGTAGAACAAATACCATGCACCCCAGCCTGACTCTAAAACGGCTTTGGTGTCTCCGGGTTCCCCCCGCCCCCCGCTTTGCCCCCGGCCTCGCCTGCAGTGCTCCCCACTGCGGTAGCCTGTGCCCTGGCCTCTGCCTGTTGCCATGGCCGTCTGGCCCCTGGCGGTGGCCGTGGCGTTTGCAGGGCGCCAAGCTGAGTGCTGGCTGGCGGTGGCGTCTTTGTCCCTTTACCCTGCATTCAGCATGACCTCTGAGGTCACCCCCAGTCACTGTCTCCGCCACCGCCTGCCCTCGGTTCTGATGCAGAAGGCGTTTCCAGGTTCCAGGAGCTGTTTCCTCTGTCAGAGCTCCGGTTCTCCGGTCGTTTTCCACCCCGTGTTCAGAATTAGTTTTTTGCGGGGGGCATGCACGTTTCTTTCTGTTGACATGTTTTTTGCAATCGATCCGTGACGACGCGTGTCTGATCGTTTTCCCCGCTGCGCAGAGTCCCGTGCTTGCAGGCGGCGGGCGCGCTCTCGGGCGCCAGGGCTGCGGCAGTGAGCAGAGACGCGGCCCCCGCTCTGATGGAGCTCCGGGTGTCGGGGGGCAGCGACAGGCGGGCACTGAGGCAGGGGGGGTGGGCTGGCAGGGGCCCGCAGGGAGTGCTGGAGGTCAGTGACGTCTCCCGAAGCTGACCCGGGCACGAGGGGCGGCTCTCGAGGGTTTGTGCACCAGCCACATTGGTGGGCGCTGTGGGCCGGGCGTGGGGTGCGGACGAGGCACGCGGGCGGGGGTCTCAGTGCACCTCGGGGCGTTGTCGGGGGTGTTGCCCGCCTTACGGCTCCGGTCCTCTCCTCCCGCCAGGCCGCACCAGCTTCTACGAGGAGTACGGCGTCATCCGCGACGTGCTGCAGAACCACCTGACGGAGGTCCTCACGCTGGTGGCCATGGAGCTGCCCTCTGACCCGGGCAGCCCCGAGGCCGTGCAGTGGCACAAGCGGCAGGTGTTCCGGGCGCTGCGGGGCCTCGGGAGGGGCAGCGCCGTGCTGGGCCAGTACCAGGCCTACAGCGAGCAGGTGCGCCGGGAGCTGCACAAGCCGGCCGGCTTCCGCAGCCTGACGCCGACCTTCGCAGGTGGGCCCCGGCCCAGAGCGGCCCCCTCACCCCCCCCGACCCACCCCCACGCTGCTTGCCCAGCCTGGATGCCCTGGGGTTTGGGCCGGAAGGGGTTTGAAGTGGGATTTTCAATGGGCACTGGGTGGCTTTCCGTCAGCTTAAAGCAGCAGGCCCCCTGCTGGCTGCCTCGGGCGAAGGACACCTGAGACCAGGTCAGTGCAG
>PVJN01064766.1:0-10430 GCA_004026805.1 Lasiurus borealis | reverse complement strand
AAAGTAGGACTGGAAAACGCACCATCATCAGGCTCTGAGAGTGGAGAGTGGGCACGGCTACAGCCACCCAAGCAGCCGACCTCCTTCCTTGACCCTCGCAGAGCCAATGGAGCCTGATGACTTTGTTTTTGGGGGTTTGGGAACTGAACTTGACAGCAATCCGTTCCCATCCTGGGTGGTGCCGGGAACTCTCCACAGTCTGCCCCAGTCTGGCTGAGACCGCTCCGTGCGTGAGTTTCACAGGAGGGCCCGTTCCCGCCCTCTGACCCGAACCGTGCGTTCGGATTCCGGGGAGCGAGAAAGCAGGCCCCGGAGGCTGAGGCAGGGCCGGCCGCTCGGCCAGAGACCACACAGCCGGCTCTCTCCCTCGGCCTGTTTGTGGGAGAAAACCACCCCGCGCTCTGGCTGTGGGAAGCCGAAGGGGGAGCATGGAAAGGGCCAGAAGGTCCCCATTGCGGCCCACAGCCCCGGGAGCCTCCCTCCTGGAAAAAGCTCGGGAATAAATAAATAAACAAACAAATAAATAAATAAACAGCGGGGAGGGGTGAGGCGGGGAGGGGTGGAGCGGGCCGCTCCTCAAACACACCGAAGGCCTGTGCTAACAGTTGGGATTAAACAGCTGTCTCGTGGTTACGCGATCATAACAGATGCTGCGTGCGAGCGGCTCCTGCGAGCTTTGTTTTCCTTATTGCTGTTTGTGCAGCTCAATGGGCTGCATTCCGCTGCGGGGATGCAGGTTTATGATCCGTCTGCGCCGCCCGGCCAGCTTCATCATCTCCTGAAGAGGAGAGGGGTGCACGCGAGGGAGGGGTGCAGGGGGAGGGAGAGGTGGAGGGGAAGCGGAGGGCGGGCGCTCTGTCTCTCCCCCCCACCCCTCCCTGCCAGCCGGATGATGTCATATTGATGAAATTCCAGCACACTGCTTTACGACCACGTCGCCATTAAAGGGGTGCCCAGTTCTGTTCCGTATTTATTGTATTGTATTTTATTTTCTGTTGTTGCCGTGCAGGCTGTCATGCGTCCAGAGCGGCGATGCAGCTGGAACAGCGTGTGGGAGACGACAGAAAGGCTTTCTGATGACTTACAGACTACAAGGTTGCTATGCTCGCTATTTTGTCTGTCTTTTTTTTTTTAACATGTATTTTTATTGATTTCAGAGAGGACGGGAGAAGGAAAGAGAGAAACATCAATGATGAGAATCATCGAGCAGCTGCCTCCTGAACACCTCCTACTGGGGATCGAGACCGAAACCTGGGCATGTGCCCTTGACCGGAATCGAACCTGGGACCCTTCAGTCCGCAGGCTGACGCTCTATCCACTGAGCCATACCAGCCAGGGGTCTGTTCTGTCTTTCTTCCCCCCTTGCCCCGCCAGAGGTAGGATGTGCTGGCTGATTTAGATTTTTCCTAGAAATTTTGTTTCCTCCTAGAAGTGGGAATCGCCCGATCTGTCAGCGAAGCGATACGGTGCAGTGCACTGTCCCTGTTTTCTTTGGAAGTTCAGATCTGGAAGCCATTTTGGCCTGAATTGAATGGCTTGTTCAAAACCAAAATATCCTACTTGGCTCCGATGGCTCACAGCATTGCCTCGATTCATAACACACTTGGCCCTACCAACGGGTTTCATTTCTATGACTTACATTTTCCAAACTTAATAAAAGAAAAAAAAAGAATGTAAATGGCAAAAAGCATGTTCCTGGGGTCAAAGCCCCAGCTTGCCAGGAGGGGGCGGTAGAGAGAATATCGGGGCAGTTCCAGGGGCCTGGGGCACTGCCTGCGGTCCTCCTCCCCCAGGCCCCACTTCTCATCCAGGAAAGGCTGGGCTCCGGGCGTGGCCGCGCCTTCGCTGGCCAGTGGCTCCTCTGCACGCTGTGAAATTCTGGAAGAGGGAAGAGGGCAGTGGCTTCCATTGCTTACCCCCTTATCTCCCAGCTCAGACCTTTGAGGAGGATTCCCTACGACCCCACAATTCTACTTCTGGGGATACACAGAAACAAACGGAAAACTGGGTCTTGAAGAGAAATGTGTACCCCCATGTCACGGCTGCATTATCCACAATAGCTAAACGGGGAAGCAACGTAATTTTCCTTCAGTGAACGAACGAATGAATGAATGAATGAATGAATGAACGAACACACAAAATATTACTCAGCCTCGAGAAGAAAAGGAATCATTGCACATGTGAGAACATGGATATGCGTTGAGGACAGTTGTGAGAAGGCAAATGCTGCCCAGTCAGCGTGGGCAGGGGTTGAGCATCGACCTATGAACCAGGAGGTCACAGCTCAATTCCAGGTCAGGGCACAGGCCCAGGTTGCAGGCTCCATCCCCAGTGTGGGGCGTGCAGGAGGCAGCCCCTCCATAATTCTCTTTCACACAGCCTGGCTCTCTCATCATTTTTTAAAAATATATATTTTATTGATTTTCCACAGAGAAGAAGGGAAAGGGATAGAAAGCCAGAAACATTGATGAGAGAGAGACATCGATCAGCTGCCTCCTGCATGCCTCCTACTGGGGATGTGCCCGCAACCAACATACATGCCCCTGACCGGAATCGAACCTGGGACCTTTTAGTCCCCAGGCCAACTCTCTATCCACTGAGCCAAAGCGGTTTCGGCCTCTTTCATCATTGATGTTTCTCCCTCTCTCTTCCTCTCTGAGAAGTCAACACACATATTTTAAAAGCCTTCTTTTAGGGAATACAGAGTTGGGCAAAAGTAGGTTTACAGTTGCTGCTACAGACAATAATACAAGCATAAACTGTTTTGCGTGCTCACAACTGTAAACTTATTTTGCCCGTCCCCGCATGTAGGATGTTTGCTATGGCATGCTTCATCCTAGCAAAGAAAAAGAAAAAAAAGAAAAGAAAAGTTAAGCTCAGTACAACCATGCCATTAATATGATACAGCCATGCCAAAGAGTAAAAATTGAGTCATATCAGATGACCCGGACAAAAGTCCATGAAGAATCGCTGAGTCACGGTGTAGGGAATATCACCCATTTTGGAAAAACAAGTGAACACACTCATGCACCCGCTCTGGGCACCTCCGGGACCACAGGCTGGTCTCCGTGTAAGCATGAGTGTGCTCGGAGGCAGAGGGAAGGATTAGGACGAGGTAATTCAGACCCTTCCCCTCTGGAGAGGAAGGCTGGTGTGAGCAGAGAGGGGCCAAAGAGCCGCAGGTGGCTCGAGAGCCACAGTTTGCCAACCATGGCTTTGGGCAGTGGTTCTCAATCTTTCTCATGCCGTGACCCTTTAACGCAGCTCCTCATGTTTGGTGACCCCCAACCGTACAGTTATTTTTGCTGCTACCTCATCACTGTCATTTTGCTGCTGTGATGAATCATCATGTAAATATCTGTGTTTTCGGATGGTCTTAGGCGACCCTGCTAGCGGTTCTCAACCTGTGGGATGCCACAGGCTGAGAACCGCTGCTGTAGAGCCTAACACAGCAGGAGGAGCTGTTAAAGGGCCGAGGCGGTAGGAAGGTGAGAGTGGAGGAGATGCAGCTCTTGCTGCAATTCTCTGACCCACGCACCGGTCCTCAGAACTCCCTCTCATTCTGGCAGCAGATCACCCGCCCCGCCCAGAGCCCGTGTCAAGTGGGCACTTGGAGCGCCGCCCAGGGGCACGGGGGCGCCGGCTGGAAAGCTCTCCCAGGCGCGTTCGCGGGATCAGTTTCATGCTGCTTGCCCTGTCCTCATTCCCGTAGCCGATGCCACTGACTCCGCCGGGCAGAACGCCCATCTTATCCACATCCCGCTGCCCGGCGTGCGATACAGCCAATCTGTGTGAAAACACGCCCCAGAGGACAGGCCACTCCTCTGAGGACCCTTCATGCAGGCACACACCTCCCACAAGAAAACACCTAAGGCCGTCCTAGCTGGTGTGGCTCAGTGGATAGAGCGTCGGCCTGGAGATGGAAGGGTCCCAGGTTCCATTCCAGTCAAGGGCATGTACCTGGGTTACAGGCTCCTCCCCAGCCAGAACCCTAGTCAGGGTGTGTACAACATTGGTATTTCTCTCTGTCTTTCCCTCTCTCTTCTGCTCTCTCTAAAGATCAATGGAAAAATATCCTGGGGTGAGAATTAAAAAATAATATGTACCTAAATGCACGTAAGGCCGTTCCCACAGCTCTCCAACTGTAGGTGCTCAATATCTGTGTCCTGTTATCTTTTCCTGAGGGATGAAGAATGCTGGCAATCTGAAGGCGTTACGTCTGAATCTGCAGGAAAGAGAAGGGTCCCTGGATTCTGAGAGCCTCAAAAAAAATCTCTAGCCACGTATCATGTTGCTCAGGAGCCCAACTGGGGATTCTCGGGGAGGGGCATGCGGGGGGCGAAGGGGAGGGCAAAGAAAGGGCCTTTCAACTTGCACTCCGATGGCATCGCGGGATGAGAGATGGATTTCTCCTTCCCTGGCTAATCGTCCAGTTTGTGGAAATCGTTCTCGATTTCACTAAAGCTTGTCTGTCAGTGAGAGTGTTAACTTTTATCGTTTCCCATGACTTCACGGGCGTGAAGACTACTGTTCAGATGACATTTGAAACCGAAGCCCTGCCCGGTCTGTGTGGCTCAGTGGTTGTGCATCCACCACCTAGGGTCACAGTTTCATTCCCGGTCAGGGCACAGGCCCGGGCTCCATTCCCAGTAGCGGGCGTGCAGGAGGCAGCCAACCCATGATTCTCCCTCCTCATTGACGTTTCTATGAGGCACGTCTGAGGAGAAAGGAAGTACCGACTGTTTGGGCCGGAGGGGGAAGCGGAGTTTCAGACACGGGTGAAGCAGTTTCTTTAATCAGGGAGAAGGGGAGCCTGGATGGTGAGCTCTACCTGCCCCTTTGGCAAAGGGTGTCGGTCTGCTTATTTTGTTCAGTGTTCGTTCTGCTGATCCAGTGAAGAAAGTGCGTTGGCTCCTCCCCCTCCCAACAGGACAGCAATGGACCAGCGTTCCCAACATTCTCCAGAAAGATGAGGGGCTGGCATCCAGGACCGACTTAAAAGGCCTGGCCTTTGTCCCGGCCAGCATGGCTCAATGGTAGAGCATCAACCCACGAACCAAGAGTTTGATTCACGGTCAGGGCACATGCCAGCGTTGTGGGCTCGATCCCCAGTAGAGAGCATGCAGGAGGCAGCCAATCAATGATTCTCTCAAACATTGATGTTTCTATCTCTGTCTCCTTCTCCCTTCCTCTGTGACATCAATACAAATATATTTAAAAAATGAAGAACTCTAGCTGGTTTGGCTCAGCAGATAGAGCTTCGGATTTCAGATGGAAGGATTCTGGGTTCAATTCCAGTCAAGGGTACGTACCTCGGTTTCAGGCTCCTCCTGGGTTAGGCCCTGGTCCATGCAATCGACACGTGTCTCTCTCACATCACTGTTTCTGTCTTTCCCTCTCTCTCCCCCTAAAAATCAATGGAAAAATACCCTTGAGTGAGGATTAACAACAACAACAAATTATAAGTATATACTTATAATATATATGGGCTGACCTTTAAAAGCAGAAGGCACCTTTGTCATCGTTGCTGTTTTGAAAGCAAAAGATGACCCGGGCAGATGTGGATGAGTTTTTAATATTTAACATTATGTGAAAGAGGAGAGATTCCCAACAAATGGCATCTATGTTCCCGGTGATGTTTCTAGCTCTCTATTCATTTCCCTTCCTCTCTGTAAAAAATCAATCAAATATATTTTTTTTAAAAAAAGAAAGTAACATTTAAGGTCCTTCCATATCTACCTGGCTGGTGTGACTCGGTGGCTGAGACCCCAGGCTGCCGTGGTTTGGAGGGGATCGCACAGTGGGTTTGGCTGAGACCCCAGCCCAGGCTGCGCTGCTGGGAGGGGGTCAGGCCATGGGGAGTGAATTGTTTTTGGTTTTGTAAAGGGTCAGGAGGGCCTCTGGGCAGAGTTCCACCAGGCCGCTTACTCTGCAGGCTCTCTGCAGTAGCCCTCCCTGAGACTGGGGGATGCTGGTGGGGCTCAGAGGACTAGGCACCGCCATCTTGTGGCTATGGGTACCGCCATTTTGTCACGGAGTGGTGGTTAATTTGCATATCACTCTTTTGTTAGATAGGGCTAGAGGCCCAGCACATAAAATCACACAAGACCCCAGACCCGATGCAGGACCTCTGACCTGCCATGCCATCCATCAATGCAACTCCCGGTGACTGGTTGTTTGGTTGTTATGGCATTACGGCCACTGGCTTCTTACAATATAGGTTGATTTCAGAGAGGAAGGGAGAGGGAGAGAGAACTAGAAACATCGATGATAAGAGAGAATCATGGATTGGCTGTGCCCTGCACTCCCCACATTAGGAACCGAGCCTACAATCTGGGCATGTGCCCTGACCAGGAATGTAACTGTGACCTCCTGCTTCTTAGGTCAATGCTCGACCACCGAGCACCTGCGGTCAGGCACACCTTTACTTTTTATCTGCCCCTGCGCCACCCCTCCTCCGTTCCGGGGACGGCAAGGATGGCCAAGACTACTCCTGTTTTGTTTGGCTGTGGATTCTGTCCACGGGATATGATGGTGTTTCAAACTATTTCTGTAAGAACTGTATCTCCCATTTCCAATGTTATTTTGATTTTGAATTCCCAGGCCATGTGCTTAGTTGATGGTCATTTGCAAACTTTCAGAACAAAGTCTTGGTTTCGAGCTCAACTGGCTGGTCACCCTACTGTCAGACAGAGGGCAGGCCGTGGTCCTGAGACACAGCTCCACGGCCTCCAGACAGAGGTGCAGCCACTTCAACACGGGTCAACCCAGGCCACAGGGTGCCCTTTCCTTAGGCCCATAAAATGGGAAATGAGCTTGGCCGGCGTGGCTCAGTGGCTGAGAGGCAGCCTGTGAGTCAGGAGGTCGAGGTTCAATTCCCCGTCAGGGCACAGGCCCCTGTTGCAGCTCCATCTCCAGTGTGGGTTCTGCTGGAGGCAGTTAATAATGGTTCTCTCTCATCATTGATGTTTCCCTCCCTCCTCTCTCTTTCTCTCTCCCTTCCTCTCTGAAATCAATAAACTGTATATTTATAAAGTAAAGGAAATATGTATATGTATATATGGGTGTGTGTTTATGAAGACACGCACATAATGTTATAAATATATTTCTGAATTCCCAGAAATTTTTGTTTTGTTTTGTTCAGTGTTCGTTCTGCTGATCCAGTGAAGAAAGTGTCTATACATACAGATAAATTATACATTAATTTAAAATGCCTCCTGATTTACCATGTGATTAAAATCCAGGGGCCCTCCTCTCTCCATATCTGCAGTTCTTGTCCCCGAAGCAAATGAGAAGTAACAGCAATAACCACCATTTCTTTAAAGGAAATGTAATGCCTTTCACCATCCACTCTAACATGCTTCATTAGCTGGCCATGAGTTCACAGCCTCAAACTCATGAGCGTTTTTTTCTACTGTGTTTTTCAGCAGAGGGATTCTCGCGGGTTGAGAGGTGTGACCGACCGATTCCCGCTGCTGCCCCCAAAGGATCAGGGGACTTGTGGTCCCCAGGACTTGGCTCCCAGACCAGGCTCCGGGGACCGGATGGCGTGTGGGGAGCAAATGATTTCTCTATTTGCCTTTGTCTTTAAGAAAGTGAGTAATTGTCTCTCTCCTCGCCTACTCCCTCCATGGAGAATTTACTGGCCCAAATTTTTAAAAAAAGCTCTGCCACACTCCCATTTGCTGCGAGTGCAATTAGTTGCAGGTACAAAATTTGGAGCAAAGAGGCCTCTCGTGGCCTGTTGTGCCTGCAGTTATCCAACTGTGGCTCCAGTTTTTCAGTGCACAACTGATTGCACCCACAAAAAGAAAGGCGAGACTCTGGAAATGGGTCCCTTTAAGACAGTTGGGGGACTGCCTGCCTCCGGTCGGCAAATTGCAATCTTTTATGGAGGCACAGCCATCGTGCTGGCTCGGTGTGCAAGCCTGGAATCCAGGTTAGGCACCTGGGGTGAGGGAGAGGCCCCTGGAGGGCAGGTGCGGAGCCCCCAGGCACTCGGCCCCGCCCCTGGGTCCCCTGGAGCCACCGCTGGCCTGCACGTTAGTATCCAGCATCCCTGACTCCACCTCTGCCTTCGTTCCTTCTCCAGTCCCTCTCCGAAGGGTTTGGAGAGAGACGCTCGGTCACACTGTCAATATAACACATTGAACCAACTCTAAATTTGCTTTAAAGAGACAGCTACAAAGATTGACTTTTGCAAAGTGACTCGCTCCGCCGTGCAGCAAAAGACATCCATTTGCTCCCGACTGTTATTAACTGTGTCACGGAGTCCATAAGAAAAGGGTTTTTGAAGGAATTCCAGTGTGAATCCACTAGTTCAATAACCCGATAGCATAAATTCAAGTCATGGGTATGCACACGGGGCCTGAAAACACGCTCCCAACTTTCATTTCTCTCTCTCTCTCTCTCTCTCTCTCTCTCTCTCTCACAGACAGAGCATGCGTGGGGAGGAGGCTCCTGATGAAATAATAAAACCCAATTCTCATCTAGAAGGAAAAAAAAAGCATCATTCTAGGAGGGTGGTAATTTACTTTATATGACCTCCCATTGATTATTCCGGGGCTGCTACACAAATATCACAGCAGCTATTGATCGTAAAACATACCCAATAGATCCCTAATAGCTTTTACTGGGCAAAAATAATTGTGCCGGCACTGTGGTCAAACACACATAAGCCACGGTGGAAGTATTAATATATGGCATTATTCCCCACCCGTCTGCGGGGAGATGGAGAAGACCCCGCGTGCAGAGCACACTGTCCAGCCCACGGAAGCTCGGCACCCAGGCCGCCAGACCCAGCCAGTGACGCCGGGAGAGAAAAAGAATTGCTGTAGCTAAAAGCCGGAGCTGGAAGCAGAGGCCGCCGCCTGCTTAATGAAAGTGAAATGGTCGCGAGAGGAGAGGAGTCCTCATTGGCAGGATTCCCGCTGCTGGGCCCGCGTGGCCACACAAAGTGGTGTTCCCCGTGGCGCCGGCCAGCCAGGTAAGTCTCCGAGCCCGCAGCGTCCTCTCCGGCCCAGATGGACATCCACGGCCCACACCCGGACAGGTCAGGGTCTAACCAGAGAACAGATCGCCTGTCTCACCATCTCGCCGGGGAGAGTGTGCAACACTGCCCAGGATGGCGGCGGAGAACCCAGGAAAGAGAAGCCCCAGCTCTGCCTGGGTGAGCGGATGGAGGCTCCGCTAGGCCCGCGCAGGGGAGCCCCAGCCCCAGCCCCAGCGGCTCCCCAAGTTCTGAGGAAAATACTGTCGGTTTCAAAGTCCTCAGCAAACCCACTCCTTCCTCCCCATCTTCCCTGACCAAGCCAGGCTTTTATTCAGTTTATTTATTTATTTTTAATATACTTCTATTGACTTCAGAGAGGAAGGAAGAGGGAAAGAGAGAGAAAAAACATCCATGATGAGAGAGAATCGTGGATCGGCTGCCTCCTGCACGCCCCACCCTGGGGATCCGAGCCCGCAACCTGGGCCTGTGTCCTGACCTCCTGGTTCCTAGGTCGATGTTCAACCAGTGAGCCATGCAGGCCAGGCCTCCAAGCCTGTCTTTTAAATAACGACGAAAACATCACCGCATCCACAGCGAGAGAGAAAAACTGCTCTCAAGCTATTACAAAGGGGGTTGATGAATGTTTAGCACCCGGATAAATAGATCAGAATGCCAATAAGAGTGAGTTATGAATCCAAAAGAGAGAGAGAGAGAGAGAGGCTCTGTTTACCCTCATATTGTTCCTCTCTCTCTCTTTCTCTGTCTCTGTCTCTCTGTGTGTGTGTGGGTGGGGGGGAGTCAGGGGATCAGGTGAAGAGCAAGGTGACGAGGGAACGACACAGAGCTGGCGTGTGAGCTGGAGAGCTGTGCTTGCCAATGGCTGCAAAAAGTCTTCATGGCCGGAAGGCACCCAACTCAATGGACTCAGAATGTTGCTTAGCTTCTGGTATTTTCTTTCTTTTTATTTTTTTTCAAATATATTTTTATTGATTTCATAGAGGAAGGGAGAGGAAGAGAGAGAGAGAAACATCAGTGATGAGAGAGAGTCATTGATAGGCAGCCTCCTGCATGCCCCCTGCCTAGGGATCGAGCCCGCAGCCCCACATGTGTGTCCTTGGCCGGAATTGAACCTGGGACCCTTCAGTGCGTAGGCCGACACTCTCTCTGCTGAGCCAAGCCGGCGGGGGCTGGTCCTTTCTTTAAGTCAGTATTCGCAAAGACAGAACCAGGGAGTCTCCTGTGGAGCCAGGCTGAGAACCCCTCTCTGAGGGGGCGGCCTCAGCCATGGGGGTCTCTCTGGGAAGGGGACCTGGGCTTCCCCAGGCCGCCCCTCCCCCTCCCCGGCGGCCCCAGGGCCCACACGTGTGCGTCCTTTCCTGCGGGCTTTGTCAGCCGCCCTGTGAGAGGCAGGAAGGCTGCAGTCATGTTCTCTCCTCCC
>PVJN01064765.1:0-10430 GCA_004026805.1 Lasiurus borealis | reverse complement strand
ACACACTCAGACCCGGGCTTTGTCTGCCAGGCTGCCCTGCTCCGCCCTGGCGGGTGGGGCGGGGTCTCGGTGGGTGTGAGGTGCTAGGAGGAGGGTGTGGGATCCCTCCTGGGGCGAGGGGGACAGACACGTCAGCCCCGGCCTCGGCGTGGACGGGGGCGAGCGCGGGGGCGGGCGGAGGCTTAAATAGGCGGCTCCGCAGCCCGGACCCAGTGCGGACAGAGGAGCCCCGGCGGCGGCGACCACACACAACACAGAGCGCGCGAGCGAGCCTGGGTCTGCGATCCGAGCGCGGGACCTCGTCCTGACCGTGTCTGTCTGTCTGTCTGTCTGCGCGAGCGAGAGGGGGTGAGTGTCCTGGCGGAACGCGGTGGGGGGAGTCGCAGCGTCAGTCCGGAAGATGGGGGCACAAGTCGGGGCACCTGGACTTCCGCTCCTGGGGATGGCACTGGGCAGCGAGCCTCCGGCCAGAGACCCCCCGGGTCCGGCAGGCGCGCCCCGGGGTCCAGCCTCCCCTCTCCCTCGCCGCCGCGGCTGACGAGGCCGTCCCGCTTCCTCCCCAGACGGCGTCCGACGCGATGACTCTGAACGGCGGCGGCAGCGCGGCGGCGGGGAGCCGCGGCGGGGGCCGGGAGCGCGAGCGCCGTCGGGGCAGCACGCCCTGGGGCCCCGCGCCGCCGCTGCACCGCCGCAGCATGCCGGTGGACGAGCGCGACCTGCAGGCGGCGCTGGCCCCCAGCGCGCTGGCCGCGGCCGGGCCGGGCCCCCGGACCCGCGCCCCGAGGCTGGACTGGCCCGAGAGCTCCTCCGACTCGCTCAGCTCCGGGGGCAGCGACTCGGAGGAGAGCGTCTACAAGGTGCTGCTGCTCGGCGCGCCCGGCGTGGGCAAGAGCGCGCTGGCGCGAATCTTCGGCGGCTTAGAGGACGGGCCGGAGGCGGAGGCTGCAGGTGAGGAGGGGCTGGGACTCTTCAAAGGAGGGGAGATCCCCAGCGTTAGGGGCTCGGGTGCTGCAGGGGCTGGGGACCTGGAATGCAAGTGGCACAGAACAAGGGATTTGATTTTAAATACTTTCAGAATCATGCCTCTACCTACCCATTACACAGTTGGAGAAACTGAGGGAGAAGGGGACTCTGGGTAGAAGAAGAAATGCTGAGGGGAAGGCCCGGGGCATACATACGACTGCTCTAGGATGAGGCAGGATAGCCCTTCCTGCCAGGATGGACAGGAACACAGCCAGAGGGAATTTCGAGGAGAGACCCCTTAGGACACCAAGGGCCCCGGAGATGTGACTAGCATTTTTTTCCTTTTTTTAATATATTTTATTGATTTTTTTACAGAGAGGAAGGGAGAGGGATAGAGAGTCAGAGATATCAATAAGAGAGAGAGACATGGATCAGCTGCCTCCTGCATGCCCCCCACTGGGAATGTGCCCCAAACCAAGTACATGCCCTTGATGGGAATCGAACTTGGGACCCTTCCGTCCGCAGGCCGACGCTCTATCCACTGAGCCAAACCGGTTTCAGCTGATTAGCATTTTTTTTTAACTCAGGCCACTGTAGTCAGAATCACCCAGGCAACAGGTGGGCAGGGAGCAGAGGAATTGTTAACTTGGGGAAAAGGTGTCGAGGTCGGAGTCGGGCACAGCATGCCTTCCCTCCTCGAGCCCCCCTACTTCTGTTGCCACGTAACAGCCATCAGTGGACAGGAAGGTGTGGAGGGGGGCTCTGGGGAGGAGTTGGGGTGTGTAGCCAGAATAGAAAACCTGGCACTTGGGGGTTGGGGGAGGCCTTTGGCAGGCAGCAAGTAACCTGACTACCGGTCTCCTCTCTAGGGCACACGTACGATCGCTCCATCATGGTGGACGGAGAAGAGGCATCGCTCATGGTCTATGACATTTGGGAGCAGGTAGGATGCAGGCTGAGACCGCGGGCAGGGTGGGAGGGGTGAGCTGGGGGTAGGGGCCTGCTGGGAGCCACAGTGTGTAGCTGTGGCATGAGGACTGTTGGCTACATGTGTGTGTGTGTGTGTGTCTCCTTCAGGATGGGGGCCACTGGCTACCCGGCCACTGCATGGCCATGGGGGATGCGTACGTCATCGTGTACTCAGTGACGGACAAGGGCAGCTTCGAGAAGGCCTCAGAGCTGCGGGTGCAGTTGCGGCGGGCTCGGCAGACGGATGACGTGCCCATCATCCTGGTGGGCAACAAGAGCGACCTGGTGCGCTCCCGAGAGGTCTCCTTGGATGGTGAGCGGGGTGGGGGGTCGGGAAGGGAGGGAGATCTCGGCTGGGCTGCGGTCCACTCAGGCCTGACTCAGCCCGCGTCCCCGGGGATCATCAGTGGCTAAAAATGTCCAGGAAGAAAACTTTTGGGGGTGGGGTGGGGAGAAGGAGAGTGTTGCTGCCCTCCCTAGGACTCCCCCAAACCTGAGCGTGCCGGGGAAAGGACCACATGTGCTAGGAGAGGAGGAGGCTGGAGGGTCACCTCAGGGTCCCCTGTCCCTGTCCTCTGTGGCCCTGGCCTGACAGGCCAGGAGGGAGGAGAGCGCATGGAGCCAGGCCAGGAGGTCGGAGCCTGGACCCCAGGCTGGGCCGGTCTGGAAGTAGGCTCGCCCCTGGCGGGCTGAGAATCCTCCTTTGCGGCCCCCAGGACGGAGCCCCTTAGAGGAACCTCGCGGTGACTGGGTTACATACCCACCATTCCACTGCTCGCTCACCGTGATTTAGGAGCTGAGCTGTTTAACAAAGTTCTCATTCTCCTGTGTTGACGGCGGCGGCACTTCCATTTACGTCTCAGACTTCAGATTATTTCAGCGGACCAATCTCCTTTTGTGGGCCTTTCTGAGCTCCTGGAACTGGTACACCCTGTTGGGTGACCAGCTGTACCTGAGACCCTCCATACAGGGTTGGGGGTCTCGGTTTCTGAGGACCCAGGGCGCCACCGTCCCTTACCCATAGGTTCCTGAGCGGTAGCTGCCATGGGGTGCCCAGGGTTTGAGGGGGCTCCTCACGCACGCACCCGCCCTTGGTTGACTCGTTTGTGCCTGTTCTCGCCCCCACCAGAGGGCCGGGCCTGTGCGGTGGTCTTCGACTGCAAGTTTATCGAGACCTCAGCCGCCCTCCACCACAACGTCCAGGCGCTGTTCGAGGGCGTCGTGCGCCAGATACGCCTGCGCAGGGACAGCAAAGAGGCCAACGCGCGCCGGCAGGCGGGGACCAGGCGGCGAGAGAGCCTTGGCAAGAAGGCGAAGCGCTTCCTCGGCCGCATCGTCGCGCGCAACAGCCGCAAGATGGCCTTCCGCGCCAAGTCCAAGTCCTGCCACGACCTCTCGGTGCTCTAGGCCTCCAGGGCACTCACTCCCTGTGTGGTGCAGACCCTCGGACAGATTGGTGGGCTGGCCCAGCAGACTGCCCCTAGGTGCCTCAGGGCGGGCCCAGACTCCGGGGTCCCCCACCTCATGGTCATGGACAGACAGACAGTGCTGCCCGGGGAGGCGGCTTCCACGGGCCATCGAGGGCTGGGCCCAAAGAGGTGCTGGGGCAGGTCTACGCGTGACCCCACAGCAGCCGGGCCCGCTCCCGGGCCAGCTCTGTGTGTGGGGAGAGGACGCTGCCTCTCTCTCCCCCCGCCCGGTGTGTACGCCCTGCGGGGTGGCTGTTCAGTGCGGTGGCTCTTTGTTTACAGGCAGATTTTTGTAATAAAGACTATTTCCTGATAGTCGGAGGCTGTGGACTCTGTTTCCTCTGGGAGGGAAGGGGCTGCAGGAACAGGCAGGGTTGCCAAAGTGTGTGGCCTTGACCGGTCTAATGTTCGGGTCCAGAGGTAGCCAGCTGAGTTAGGTGTGATTGGGGCCTGCTTTGGGGTCCCAGCAGCAGGAGGAGACACGAATCCCTCCCACGTTGTTATCCAGATTCTTCTCTTACGCTGGGGTTGGCAGTGCCCAGTTGGTTGAAGGTTCAATCGCTCCCGGTGTATAAGGGAAACCGAGGCTGCCCAAGGGATCTCACTCTGCCCCAAGTCTTGTGGCCAAATAAGAACCCTGGGTTTGGCCAAGACCGGTTTGGCTCAGAGGATAGGGCGTTGGCCTGCGGACTGAAAGGTCCCAGGTTCGATTCCGGTCGGGGGCATGTACCTTGCTTGCAGGCACATTTCCACTGTGGGGCGTGCAGGAGGCGGCTGATCAATGTCTCTCTCTCATCGGTGTTTCTGACTTTATATCCCTCTCCCTTCCTCTCTGTAAAAAAAAAGAAAGAAAGAAAGAAAGAAAGAAAGAAAGAACGAATCCTGGGTTTGGCCCTGCAGATGGTGTCTCTACCCTGCTCCCTCCACAGGGGCTAGAAATGCTCTGGGGGACGGGGGTGGTGGCTGTGGGAGACTTCAGGACTCCCTGGCTTGGCCCTAGCCGGCTTGGCTCAATGAATAGAGTGTCGGCTTATAGACTGTAGGGTCCCAGGTTCGATTCTGGCCAAGGGCACATGCCTGGGTTGCTGCTTGATGTGCAAGAGGCAGCCGATCAATGATTCTCTCTCATCACTGAGGTTTCTATCTCTCTCTCCTCTCCTCCTCTGTGAAATCAATAAAGAAATATATTTGAAAAAAAGGCTCCCTGGCTTGTTAAGGGTGAGGTGAGGAAGGCACATCGTATGGACTTGACTCTGAATAGCTCCCACCTCCTCCTCGCTGAGGCTGGGCTACTGAGGGCCTCACTGCTCCCTCCACTGTGAGCGGCCAGCACATCCCATGCTTCGGTATAGGCAGGAGCAGGACCCCGGAGCCCTCCTCGCCTGGAACGAGAGGCCTTGCATCTGTGTGGGAATGTGTGCGCGATCACTGAGAGAAGTGTGCCTGTCCCCGCCCCCACCCCCCATTCACACCCAGAAAGAGAAGCTCTTAATGGGCACAGGTGCCTGCAGTTCTGTAGGTCTTTTCAGGAACGAGCGTCCCCATTCAGCAATGGCAGATAGGACACTAACGTGCTTGCCCGTGGAAGTGGCTGAATGGGGACTGGTGCAGTGGTGCCTCGAGATACCAGTGCCCTACATACAAGATTTTTGAGATACGAGCCGTCGAGCGAGCAATTTTTGCTTTGAAATACAAGCAACATCTGAGATAGGAGTAATCTCCCGGATCGGCCAGCTGCACACGACCCACCAGTTTACCGCGACTCGAGCGTCTCATAGTTTCCCAGGCCTCAAGGTTACGGAATGAATTAAACTCATATCTCGAGGTACCACTGTATATGGAAGGGGGTGTGCTGGTTTCCAGAGCTCGGAGGCAGCCTGGGGCAAGGCGGGGAGTTTCTGAGAAGGTGGCCGGCCAGCGTGCATACATTCCTTCGTTAGTTCAGGCTGTGCATTCCACTGGGAGCCCTCGCAGCCTGGTCAGAGCCCTGACTGCAGTGCAATGGCAGGAGGAGGTTTGAAGGATCTCTGTGACTGACCCACATCACCACCCTCCCTCCCCCGCCCCAGGGCAATGTTAACCGTTTGAAGTTTCTGCTGCTCTCCCCTCCCCCAACATACTTCGGGGCATGTGGAAGGTATGGATTTCTCTGGCAGGTAAAGGTCTTGAAGCCTGAAGAAGAATCCAGACCTTCCTGCTTCTGCCGCTTATTGGCTGTGTGACCTTCAGCAAGCCGCTCAACCTCTCTGTGCCCCAGTGTGTGATAGAGGGATGATATTCTCTTCAGAACACAGTGAGCGGGATAATGAAGTCGTGTGCTTAGAGCAGGCACGTTATAGGAGCTTAACCCACGTGAGACCCCCTCAGCATCCCCACATTGCAATGCTCCAGGCTGGGGTGCCTGGGGTGAGCCGGAGGCAGGCACCCAGCTGGTGACAGGCAAGATCGGGTGCAGTTGAGGGGTCCTGGCCCAGCCTCCAGGCTGACAGAAATTAACCAGATACGGAGTGGGCAGGACTTGGGGGAGACCATGGGAAGCTCTGAGGACGAGGAAAGATTAGAGACCTTCTGACCTTTCCCACCCTCCCCCCTGGCTCCGGAGACTCCCAGGCCTCAGAAGCTCTGCTCGGCTCTGCTTGGCTGCCTCCCCGGGGAAGGGCCCCTGGACAGCCCTGCGATTCTCTCAAGGTCACCTGAGCTGGCTCAGTCTCCTCTTTCCGCCTCCGAGGCACACGACAGCCTGTTGTCTCAGCCCTGTCAGTGTCCGGGGACTAGTGTGTGCGCTTAGGATGGGGAGCTGCTGAGGCGGGGCAAGGACCAGTCCCAGCTGGTTGCTGCATGCTGTCCTGGAGAGGCGCTCCGTCTGAGGGAGGAGACAGACAATGAAAATCTGGTGTCCTCTCTGCAATGACAGAGACAGCACACGGCCTGGGGGGGTGGGGGTGTTCTCAGAGGAGCCTGAACAAGCCTGGGAGCGCAGGGGAGGTTCCCCGGAGAAGGGACTCTGAGCTGAGTACCCACGCCTGAGCGGGTGCTCACCAGACCAGTGAAGTGGTGGGAAGGGCATCCAGGCAAAAGGAACAGAGTGAGCCAAAGCAGCTGCGGAAGGTGCATGAGCAGTGGTTCTCAACCTTCCTAATGCCACGTCCCTTTATTTATTTATTATTATTATTATTTAATTTTTATATATTTTATTTATTTTTTACAGAGAGGAAGGGAGAGGGATAGAGAGTTAGAAACATCGATGAGAGAGACATCGATCAGCCGCCTCCTACACGCCCCCTACTGGGGATGTGCCCGCAACCAAGGTACATGCCCTTGACCGGAATCGAACCTGGGACCCTTCAGTCCACAGGCCAACGCTCTATCCACTGAGCCAAACCGGTTTCGGCATGCCATGTCCCTTTAATGCAGTTCCTCATGTTGTGGTTGAGAACCATGAGGGAGAAGTGGGCCTGAATCTGGAGCCACAGAAAAAGCAGTCGTCTCTCCATTTCCATGGGAGATGGGGTCCAGGACTCCCCGGGATACCCAAACCCCGGGAGGCTCAAGTCCCTTATATAAATGCTGCAGCATTCGCATATAATCTGTGCACACCCTCCCGTATACTTTATTTGTTTTTATATATTTTATTGATTTTTTACAAAGAGGAAGGGAGAGGGATAACGAGTTAGAAACATCGATGAGAGAGAAACATCGATCAGCTGCCTCCTGCACACCCCTTCCTGGGGATGTGCCTGCAACCAAGGTACATGCCCTTGTCCGGAATCGAACCTGGGACCCTTCAGTCCGCAGGCCGCCGCCCTATCCACTGAGCCACACCGTTAGAGCCTCCCATATACTTTAAATCATCTCCATCATACCTAGTATATTTTATAATCATCTTGTAATACCTAATCTTAAAATACCTAATACTTGAATCATCTTACAAAACCTAACACGATGTAAGTGCCATGTAAATAGTTGTTATACTGCATTGTTTAGGGAATAATGAGAAGAAAAAAAAAATCTGTACTTGTGTAGTAAGATGTAACCATCGTAGGCCTAACTACACATCAACAACGTCATTTCTTTTTTGAATATTTTTTAAAATATATTTTATTTTTTATTTTTTAAAAATATCTTATTGATTTTTTTATAGACAGGAAAGGAGAGAGATAGAGAGTTAGAAACATCGATGAGAGAGAGACATCGATCAGCTGCCTCCTGCACGCTCCCCACTGGGGATGTGCCCACAACCCAGGTACATGCCCTTGACCGGAATCGAACCCGGGACCTTTCAGTCCACAGGCCAACGCTCTATCCACTGAGCCAAACCGGTTTCGGCTTGAATATTATTTTTTGACCGGTGGTTTGGTTGAATCTGTGCACGGGAAACCCCCAGACTGTACCGTCCAGGCCAGAGGGCTAAGAAGTGCCCACTGGGCTGTGCACGGGTGGAAGGAGTGCCGGGCCCAAGATCTCCCCACCTCCCGGGGCCGGCAGTGATGGACGCTGAGCAGCCCCCAGCTTTGCAAAGTCAATGAGTAACCTGGGGGGCTGGGCGAGGCCGGGCCTGCCGCTGTGGGCCCGGTGGTGTTTTCCATTCCCGAGCAAGCGTGGCGGGCCCGCCTACCTGCTCCAGTGTACGCCCTGCTGCTCAAGTGTCCGCCCTGCCCTGCTCCACCCAGCCAGGTCCAGCCCGCACTCCTTGGAGCAAAACCTGCTCACCTGGCAGCGGGACCCGGGGAGCCAGCTTTGGGCACCAGCAGGTGAAGGCCCGGGAGTGGGGGGCGGAGGGCGGGCAGGGCTGAGGTGGGGTTGGCGGTGGGGGAAGGAGAAACACTGCCTTGTCCTCCCGCCATCCAGGAAAGATCGGAACGGTTGTCCAAGCTCTGTGTGCCCGGCTCCACGCTGAGCGCCGGAAAATGCCAAGATGAGGGCAGGGTTCCTCCCCCGAGGGGACTCTGAGGGTGAAGGATGGCAGTGGAAGGAAGGAAGGAAGGACAGCCCTGGAGACTCTGAACCAAGAGCCCTCTGTTCCAGGAGGAATTCTCCTGTGGTTCATTAATCCTCTGTGACCTTGGTCAGGCCCTGTCCTTCAGGCCTCGCCTGCCACAGGAGGCAATGGCTGTCATCAGGGTCTTCCCAGCTTTTGTGATCTCTCAGGGCTGCTAGGAAATCGCCACTCTGGCGTCTCTGATTCGGGGAGGCGAAGGTGGGAAGGAGACCAAGGTCTGGCGACGAAAGTCCCATGGAGGTCCTATGGGGCAGGAACCAATAAGCAGCAGGGTGGCTGGGCCTGGGGGCCTTGGTGTGCCTGACTGAGGGGCTGGACACTACCCTGCCAGCAATGGGGAGCCACAGGCCCTTCTGAAGGGAGGAAGAGGGGGCCAGTCTGTCATGAGGTCCCTCTGTCTATGCATTTGGAATAAGCTGAGGCAGGGGACGAGGGTGGTGGCAGTGTCCACGTGGGTGGGCTGGGAGGGCAGCTTGGAGAGTTGCTGGTACAGCATTGAGAGACAGGGGCCAGGAGGAGGCTGGCTGCTTGCCCCATAGTGATCGGTAGGAGGAGGTTCAGTTGAAGAAGGGACAGTTTGACAACCCCAGGCCCCTGGGGAAGCCACGGCCTGGAGCTGAGTGGGCATGCAGAGAGGAATACTTTCTAGGGGGAAAAGGGTGGTAGAGGCCTCCTGCCCACCAAATCTGGGCTGGATCCTCACTGCCATGTCCCTCAGCCCTGTCCGGACCATGGTCCCTGCCTGGCTGTGGCTGCTGTGCCTGTCCATCCCCCAGGTGAGCTGTGCCCTGCTCCCCTCCTTCGGATCCTGGCTCTGGGATGGGCACCCTTGCTCCCCACTCCACCTGGACCAGTTTCACCTGCCACAGATGGTAGTAGCTGGGGGCAGGGGATCCGAGCTGGGTATGGGGATCATGGAGGTGGATGTGCTCAGGTATGGCCAGGTCCAGGGAAGAGGCAGAATTCCCCGCCCCCCTCCATTAGGTCCCCAGTGCCAGGGCAGGAAGAGAGAGCCTGGTGACAAGCTGAGAATCTCCCACAGGCTCTCCCCCAGGCCCAGCCCGCAGAGCTGCACGTGGAAGTCCCAGAGAACTATGGTGGAAATTTCCCTCTGTACCTGGCCAAGGTGAGCTGGACCAACGTGTACCTACCAAGATGGGCTGCCCTCCCCCCAAATCCTGCTTGCTTCCCTTATCTCCTTTCCCTTCTTACTCTGGCTTCCCTTTAAACCCTGCTCCCGGAGAATACGCAATGTAGCATGTATGACCAGCAAGATTTTCATTCCAGAAGAAAGGAGCGATTTAAGTTAAAGAATGAAATATTGGAAGAAGAGTTTCAGGTTTTAGAAAGAAGGGCAGGGAGTACGAGGGAGCATCAGGTGGAGACTGAATCTCAGTCCTGTTCCTGGCTGTGTGGCCTCAGTTTCCCCACCTCTGCATAATGGGGCCATGGGGTGGAGGGAGCATCCCCCAGGCCTGGCCTCCACCCCCTTCACCTCTCTTCTCCCCCACCAGCTGCCACTACCCCGTGGGGAGGCTGAGGGCAAGATTGTGCTGTTAGGAGACTCAGGCACGACAGCCGAGGGCCCTTTTGCTGTGGATCCCGAGTCCGGCTTCCTGCTCGTGACCAGAGCCCTGGACCGAGAGGAACAGCCGGAGTACCGGCTACAGGTAGGGCTGGGCCCAGGTGTAGCGGGAAACGGTGAAATCAGGGCGGGGCACTCACTACCCTCCCCTGCAGGTCGTCCTGGAGACGGAGGATGGACGTGTCTTGTGGGGCCCACAGCCTGTGCTTGTGGATGTGAAGGATGAAAATGATCAGGTGCCCCGTTTCTCCCAGGCCGTCTACAGCGTTCAGCTGAGCCGGGGCACCAGGCCTGGTGAGTGGTCAGGGAATCCAGCTCACTGCAAGGTCAGGTGAGCATTGATGGGAGAGCAGAGAGGAAAGCGATGCCCAGAGGCAGCATACGAACAGGGCAGCCTGACTTCTCCCGTTTCTGTCCCATCCTGCACTCCTCTATCCCACTGAGC
>PVJN01064764.1:0-10430 GCA_004026805.1 Lasiurus borealis | reverse complement strand
TGAAAACTCCCAGGGTGCCGTGACCCAGGTGCAGGCTGATAATCTTGTGTAACAAGACAGCCTGTAGCAAAATTGCAACAGGAGACATGGTCCCGATGTCTCCAGAAACTAACCCAGAGATAACCACCAGCCGCATTCTGTTATCGTAACCCCATGGTAACTAGAAATATGCAGAGTGCCGTTAATCTTATGTAAAGGTTACCGGGTTCTCAGAAAAAAACCACTAATGTGCTGATCTGGTAGAAGTCTTTGTTTCCAGACTACTATAAAAATACCCTATAACTTGGTTTGGGGCTCTCAGCCTCTGCTCTGCTTTCAGAGTATGTTGTGAGCCCCAGCATGCTGGTGAATAAACCCTTTGCTGTTTGCATGAGAACGTCTCTTGGAGGCTTCCTTTGAGCGGCGAGCGTTTCGACCCTAACAGTGGGACCCATCAATGCACCTCCTGGTGAGTCCAGTAGTTGATTGGGACACCATCATGGCATCACAACCACAGGCCTTTTATGATATACTAGTAGCCCTGTGCACAAATCCATTCACCAGTAGCTCCCTGCCACCCTCCAGTAGCTCTTAATCTGCTTCCCCATCCTCCTAGAGCTCCCTCCACCTCCCTTTCCCCATAGCTTGCTGCCCTGCCCGCTTCTGCAGCTCTCCACTGCCTGCTTGTAGTTCGCTTCCCCACCCTCCTGATGATCTGTGATCTGGTTGTTATGCTTCATGGCATAACAATCATTTGCATATTACATCTTTATTTTATATATATATATATATACATATATATATATACATATATATATACACACACATATATATATGTATATATATATATATTAGGATTATAAATCTAATAAAGAGTGAGATGCAAATTAACCATCAAACCATCACTCTGTTACACTACCAGCCAATAGGAGTGAGTATGCAAATTACCCAACAAAGATGACCACGCCCATAACAGCCAGGCAGTGGCACCCAGCAACTTCAAGCTCTGCCATGGCAGCACTGGGGCTGTGGGGTGCCGTATTGGGGACACAAACTCAGATGGGGACACAAACCCGCAAGGAGTCTGGCACCCTGGGGCCCCAAACCCTGCCATGGCAGCACTGGGGCTGGGAGGAGCTGAATTGGGGACACACACCAGCAGGAAGGCCGGCTCCCAGCAGCCCCAAGACCCGCCACTGTGGTACTGGGACCACTGGGGAGGGTGGGGGAGGACATTGGAGACACAAACCCACAAGAAACCTGTGGAAAGGGAGATAAACTATCATAAATTGATGTTCCTTTCCATAAGATGAGAAAACTGCCCCTGGATTATTGAGTAATGTGGCCCACACCTTTCTACAAGCACAGGGTATGTTATGACCCCTCCCAGAAAGGTCTGGTAGAATACCGTCTCCAGGGAATAACATGTGGCAAATCATATAGGAGAGGAAACAAGCTTTTGTTGGGTTTATTCTGAAGGTCATAAAACATGCCACCCCAACATATGCTGTTATGTTATATATTGATGATCTTAAGCTGCAGATGTTTGAAAAACAGCAAATGCATGCAGAGGCTTTCACTGAAGTCTCCTGACCTGCCTAAAACCAGACCCCCTAAAGGAGCTTAAATGGCATAGGTCCCCTTGAGGGGAGAAGTGTCATCATGCAGAGAAGACTGACTCCTTTCACAGGCCAGGAGAGTAGAAGTTGACATCACACCCAAACTTTGTTACAAACTATTTTCCCCCAACCCCCATTCATCTTTCCTAAAAATCATTTGCTCTCTTGTAAAAGGCCTACAACTCCCCTCCCTTTTCCCTAGGAAGAAGGTATTTAAATCTGCATTCTAAGCCACCTTGAGGTGTTACCCTGGGATCTCCCACATATACATGAGGTACACATGATAATGAACTTTTGTTTTTCTCTTGATGATTTGTCTTTTATTACAAGGGCCTCTACTAAGAACTCAGAAAGGTAGAGGAAAACTATTTTTCCTCTTCCATAATTCTATCTCTGGAAATCAAGTCTCTAGCTGAACAATGAAGTTGGCTTAAGTACCAAGCAATCCCAGCCGATGGGAGGGAAGTTTCTAGGGAAAAAATCAATGATATTGGCATCAAAGTGGGATGGAGTGCACACGTATGGTTGCTGGTGGTAGTTTAAAGTGGTTCATCATTTTTGAAGGATGATATGGCAAATTCGATAGAATTGTTCAAGGTACATCCAAGAGTCTTCCACTAGGAATTGCATCTGCTGAGATAAAGCATAAGTGCATAAGCCCTGGTCAGAATCCAGGGTGCTACTGTGGGCTCTTCTTCCATGATAGGAAAACCTGAGAACAACCTGCATTTTTAGGACAAGGTGAAATCTATACTAATAAAAGGGAAATATGCTAATTAGACTGAACATCTTCCAGATGATCTTCCAGATGTCCTTCCAGATGTCCTTCCTGACAAAGCCATGTTGGCAGGGCCAAGGCAGAGGAGGTTAGAGGCTATCAGGCTGTCAGGGAGAGCACTTAGGGGAATTAGGCCAGCAGGGGAGAACAGTTAGGGTGAACAGGCTGTTAGGAGAGAGAAGTAAGGGAGATCAGGCTGTCAGGGAGGTGAGCAATTAGGAGCCAGTGGTACTGAGTCTAGTTTCTGGATGAAAGCATAAAGGCAACATTTACATGCCAAGAAAATTAATTTCTGCACTGGGTAAGATATTGGCCGAGAATTGGAGAGAATACAGGCTGAGTTGAGGGGACCCCCTTCTTGCTTCTTGTGCATGCATTTTGTGCACTGGGCCTCTAATATATATATTCACATTTTTATTTATTTCTGAGAGAGGAAGGGGAGGGATATAAAGAGATAGAAACTTGAATGATGAGCGAACCATTGATTGGCAGTCTCCTGCATGCCCCCTACTGGGGATTGAGCCCCAATCTGAGCACATTCTGTGACCAGGAATCAAATTGTGGTTCATAGGTCAATGTTCAACCATTGAGCACCACCAGCCAGGTAGAAACATTTTTAATAAGAAAAATGATGTTTTTATCCTAAAATGCACAAAACTGATGGCCCTGAACTAAATTCAGTTGTAGTTAGTTGTTTAAAATAAAGCTTCCCCAATCTTTGTACAATTATTATTTAATATTTATTTATTCAGACAGTGTATGTTTTCCCCGCACAGGTTGGTACCAAGTATTCTTTATTCCTGAGAACTTTTATATTCTTCATTTTTCCCCTCATGATTCATTAATATTTCAAATTATCATTCATGTAATCATTTTACAACCAATAAGTAGAAAAGGCTTTTTTCCCATTAGCTTGGGACCAATTTTCTTTTGTTTGTGAGTAAAATTTTTTTTTGCTCTGTTTACCAAATAACTTATTCAGACTGAGAATAGTGACTTTTGTAGTGGGATTTACAAGGGAGAAAAAGTAAGTTTCTGAAGAGACAGGTGAACCAGAGAGAAGGCAAGGATCTGTCCTAGTACTGACAACTCTTAAAGAATTTGTGCGAAAAGTTCTTATTCTGTTCATCTGAGTCTAGTTTCTGGATGAAAGCATAAGGGCAGCATTTACCTGCCAAGAAAATTAATTTCTGCATTGGGTAAGATATTGGCCGAGAATTTCCTGGGAGAGTTGGGGACCTGAGTCCAGCCGGTCATCTCTCTAGACTAGAATTTCAAGCATATCCATGTATCAGCCTGTTGGAAAAACCCCCTGATACCAATATTTAGAAAATTACACTCAAGATTTCAGGCTTTACCTTTCAAAACTTAAGGAATTCATAACAATTCACTGTAAGCTATTTCATATAGAATGCTATAACTTAGAAAACCTCTTATCTCAGGTACATTTCTAATGATTTTTATTTAGGTGACTAGAATTTTCAACTAAATCCAGGACCCATCTTTTCTATTTCCTATTCTTTAGTATAAAAGTTCAAGCACAACTGTTTCTTTCATCGGTCTCTTACAGATGCATTTTGATACTAGTATTCTTGCCAATCAGTAGGGAATGAGAAGTAAAGTATTAATTTTATAAAGTACTTGGCAATCTTTGCATGACACTTTGCAGGAAAATTATAAATATTATTAACACTATTAAATTAGGTGCTTTAATTTATAGTTATAGTTAATTACATATTGACAAAATTATCCCATCTGGGTATTTTAAACTTCACCCTTGATGTACAGTATATATAATTTAATGTAGCATATTAGCCTTTCAAAATAGTTTCCCCCCTCCCTCTCTTTAACTTCACTAATATTAGTTACAAATACCTGCAAGCATCTTAAAAACTTTTGTAGCATTATAAAATAATCTAGTAAACTTTGCTTCATCTTGCTTTGGTTGCTCAAATACACAGATAAAACTTTCTGAGGCTAACAGTGATACGTCTAGAAATATATTGTGTTAAAAAAATCTTTAACTATTCCTATATAAATATAAATGTGTGCATGTCCTCCTGAATGCAGCACATCATTTAATAGTTATTTGCCATAATTATGATTATGACTGATTCATCATAATCTAAAATGACTAGATATCAGAATACCATTTTAATATTCTCATAGGTAGCGTTATATATGCACATTTGTGGGAATAGCATATTTCATTCTCTATAAATAAATTAATTGGGAAATAAATATGATCAATCATAAAATTGTAAGTAACAGATTGATTTAAAAGGTACAGTTTCCAAGGATGCAGTGTGCCAAATAATAGGAGCATTCTCTGAACAAGATGGTAGTAAAGTCATTTGTTATAATTCAAAATTCTGCATAAGAGCTGACTTCACCCTAAATCAATGACAAGTTTTTAGTCCATTTCTCTTTAACTTCACTGAATTCCCCATGGTACATTTTCAGGGCTTCATGTTACGTTTATTTATTTTTTATTTACTCTGTCCATTATTTTCAAAGTAAGTATTGTTTTTATCATATATTTAATGAATTTGATTAATTGTCATCTGTTTAATTATTCTAAGATCAGACCTGGTACTCTAAGGCTTCTGATTGACAGTGAAAGTTTTCAGCTTTCTGTCATTGTTGTTGCTTCTTTTTATTGGGGTGACATTGGCTAATAAAATTATGTAGGTTTCAGCACATATGTACGATTCTACAGCACATCATCTGTATGTTATATTGTGTATTCACCACCCCAAGTCAAGTATCCATTCATCACCATTTATCCCCCTTTTACCACCCTCCACCATCACCCCTGACTCCCAGGAAACACTCTATTGTTGTCCATGTCCATGACTTTCTTCTATTTGTTTTTTTATTTTTTGCTCAATCCTTTTACTCCTCCAGCCAGCCAGCCCACCAATCTCTACAACAGCTTTCAACCTACTTCTACCTATGAGTCTGTCTCCATTTTGCTTGTCATTTTGTTCATTATGTTCCACATATGAAAGAAATCATGTGATACTTGTCTTTCTCTGACTGGCTTATTTCACTTAGCATAATACTGTCCAGGCCCATTCATTCTCTCCCAAAGGGTAAGATTTCCTTTTTTTGGCCAAGTAGTATTCCATGGTGTAAATGTACAATAGCTTTTTTATCCACTTATCTACTGATAGACGCTTACTCTTCTTTCAAGTCTTGGCTATTGCAACATATTTTAAGCTTTGTAGTCTTGAAACTTAATCCCTTGCCAAAATGACTTTAAGGTGAGACAATCCATTTGCACCAGATGGGCCACTCTATACAGTGTTTTATTTCCTTAGTATCACAAACTGCAACAAATTTTACTTACCTTTTATAAACTCAGGTATGACCTCAGAACTTGATTTATTTTATTTTTTTTAATATATTTTATTGATTTTTCACAGAGAGGAAGGGAAAGGAATAGAGAGTCAGAAACATCCATCAGCTGCCTCCTGCACCCCCCTTACTGGGGATGTGCCTGTAACAAAGGTATATGCCCTTGACAGGAATCGAACCTGGGACCTTTTCAGTCTGCAGGCTGACACTCTATCTACTGAGCCTAACCGGTTTTGGCAGAATTTGATTTATTAATATCACTCATTGTGAAAATATGTCTTCATTTGCAACCCTTCACCTTCCAGTTTGGAACTATCTACACACCACATATCTGAATGCTTTGCTCATTTCCATTTGTCTAACCGAAGTCTTTTACCTTGTCAGAGTGCAGAATCACTCTTTCCTATGGGAGATGTCAAAGAGCTTTAGCTCAATTTGGAACAGTTTCCCTCTCTAAGATTGTAGTGCATGGAGTACTCATTACTTCCTCACCTTTTTGTTGCTTTTAAACACATGCTGTGTGTAATGTACCCTGCTTATAGAAGTTCCTGCAGTGGGGATCTGGGCCTGCTGCAACTGTCAGACACTCTTCTCAAAGCAGAAGTCTTCTCTCCCTACTTTTTATTACAATAACATAATTTCAAAATTAAAAAATCCTATCTAATAAAAGAGAAACATGCAAATTGATCGTACCCCTGCTATGCCCACCAGCCATGCTCACCAGCCAATCAGGAGCAGGTATGCAAATTAACCCAACAAATATGGCGGCGGCCATGGAGCTAGAGCAAGCAGGAGGATAGGGTTGTCCCCAGCAATGGAGAAAGCCAAGCTTTCCTCCTGCTCTGGCCAGCCCTGGCCTCTGCTCAAGGCTACAAAGTTTCAATTATAGAAGATAAATAAATCCCAGTTGCTTTCACGGCCTCACTTCCTTCCCAAGGAGGTCAGATGGATGCTTGCCCACCATGGTGGTGGCATGGTATCCCAGGAAAAGAAGGGAGAGGGAAACGCATACATGTGGAGTCGATGGCAGTGTTAAAGTTTGTTCACCTTCCTTTTGTGCACTGCCTGGTGATCTTCACCTCCTCTCCATAACCCCACTGGGGTTTTTGGGCTCTGGGCTGAAAAAGGGAAGTAGGGGTAGATGGTGGCAGACACAGCCCCTTTCCCAGGGGGGGGCGAGGACCAGCTCCCTCCCTTTTCTCTACCCTTTCCCCCCGAAAATCCTTGTCAACCAGCACTCCTGAAAATGGGAGGCCACGGGGACTTGGTCTCAGGCACAAGTCTCTCTGAGGGAGGTGGGCATCAACCAGATGTCCAGGCCCAGACTTGGTCTCCATGAGGGAGGTGGGGGTTGACCAGATGTCCCAACCTGGACTTGTCTCTGGCAGCAGATTAGTAATTGGGTTAACCAGTTGTCTGTGGAGATGATATGAACAGTTAAAGACAAGATGCTGGAGGTTGGGTGGGGGTGTGGCCGCAGAGCAAATAAATGTGGCTAGAATTAAAAATATATATGGTGGCAGCCACAAAGCTGGAGAGAGCAGAAGGCTTGTGTTGCACCCAGTGATGGAGGAAGCCCTGGCCAGCCCTGGCCTCTGGTTAAGGCACCAAAGTTTCAATTATAGAAGATAAATAAATCCCAGATGCCAGGACCTCCACTTGGGTCGCTGGGGGGGGGGGGGGAGGCAGGTGGGAAGAGGGTGTGGCCATCCTGCAAACCACCACAGGCTCCTCACCCAGGCCACCCCACACCCCAAGGGAACCCTCACTCTAATTCGGACAACTTTCAGGGCAAACCAGCAGGCCCTCATCCATCCACCAGGCCTCTATCCTATCTAATAAAAGAGTAATATACAAATTGACCATCACTCCAACACAAATATGGCTATCCCCATGTGGTCAAAGATGGCTGCCCTCATGTGGACACAAGGAGGCCAGCAGGGGAGGGCAGTTGGGAAGATCCAGGCCTGTAAGGGCAGGCAGTTGTGGATGATCAGGCTAGCAGGAGAGGGCAGTTGGGAGGAACCAAGCCTGCAGGAGAGGGCATTTAGAGGTGACCAGGCTGGCAAAGAAGGGAAGTTGTGGGGGACCCAGGCCTGCAGGGAGAGCAGCTGGAGGGGACCAGGCCTACAGGGGAGGGCAGGTAGGGGTGGCCAGGCCTGCTGGGGAGGACAATTAGGGGCAATCAGACTGGCAGGGCAGTGGTTAGGGGTGATCAGGCTGGCAGGCAGGAGCAGTTAGGGGCAGTCAGGAAGGCAGGCAGGCAATCAATTGGGAGCCAACAGTCCTGGATTGTGAGAGGGATGTCTGACTTCCTGTTTAGGCCCCATTTCAGTAGGATCGGACCTAAATGGGCAGTTGGACATCTCTCAAGGGGTCCCAGATTGGAGAGGGTGCAGGCTGGGATGAGGAACACACCCTTCCATGCATTAATTTTGTGCACCAGGCCCCTAGTAATATAGTAAAAAAATCTGATGTTTTATATGCCCTCAGATCACATTAGGTGGGATGTAAGTTTTTCATGTATTAAAATGGCAAGTTCTACTCTCAAAATAAACAAATAAAAACAACAACGAGTGACCCCAGGTTTGTCCTTACTCTCAGACTATTTATTTGGACCAAAGGAAAGAGCAGACCATTTTGCCACAAACTAGTAAAGATCTGAGAATGGTTTGTCAATTGTTCTGAAAACACCTATTTGAATGTTTATTTCCTCTTGATTGTGAAAAATATATTTTTGAAATAAAGTAAATGTTAACTTTAATAGATCATCTAAATAGTAATCATGACATGATAAAACTATGAAATGAGAAGAATCTAGGGATACAATTTCAACAATTTGAAATTAACCAATATCATGAAAATATAGTCAATGCATATGAAAGTATGTAACAACTACAGGTGAATAATATTAATTTTCCTAAATGCATACACACATAGAAATTGCAGGATAATACCATCTGTAAAAATAGTTTCTGATTTTCATTTGTGAAGCAATAAGTATTTTCAGTTTGGTTAAATCAGTGGTCAGCAAACTCATTAGTCAACAAACTGGCAGTTTGCCGACAAGTGGGTTTTAACACTTAAAAGCATATACAGTGGTACCTCGAGATACGAGTGCCTAACATATGAGATTTTTGAGATACGAGCCGAGCCATAGAGCGAGCGATTTTTGCTTTGAAATACGAGCAACATTTGAGATAGGAGTAATCGAGTGGATTGGCTGGCTGCACAAGACCCACCAGTTTACCTCAACTCGAGCATCTCATAGTTTCCCACGCCTTAAGGTTACAGAACGAATTAAACTCATATCTCGAGGTACCACTGTAGCAGGCTACTGAAATATAGATGAAAGAGAAAACCAAGAATATAAGTAGAGAAAAAGAGCTATTTATAAAATACAAATAAAACATATCTAAATGTTATCTTCAGATTTTCTCTTATTTTAGGATGAGTAATATTTTTAAATAATATAAATAATCATAAACTATGTCTTCAAAATTATGTTTGAAACATCAGATGTTTATTCATATTGAATATCTGAACAGTTTAGCAAAACAAATTTTAATAATTTATAAAAGTGGATCAAAAAACAAATTGTGATATGCTTTAAATACTATCAAGCAAATTTATCAACTTTTCAACTTAACATTTAATACAGTTCCAATTCCAACAGAGGTCATTTGGTTTGGCTCTAAAGGGTATTTATGAACAATGATAGCAGCAAAAATTACTTATTACAAATGATGCATTTTATGAATATCATCCAAATTTAGTGCAGAGGAACTGTGTGGGAAATAGTATCTTATTTACCTGAAACTGGGTATTATAAAATCCCACGGTTATAATCAATTTACAAGCCAGTGAAGGAGGAGGCCTTTCTTTTATTTGTTAATTTAGCATAGAATTGCCTACTTTGAAGTTCAGTGTTTTAATGGATCTTTAAATTACATCTACAAAGAATCTCCTTTCAAATAAGATCACATTCACAGATACAGGATGGTGCAGGTGGTAGTTAGGACTTGGGCATATCTTTTTGGAGGAAACTACTTAAGCTCTCTATGAAATTCAGGTGCCTTATTATCTCAGTTGTTCCAAAATGTGTAAGGGGTGATATCATTTGCTGGCCAACCTGTTCCGGGTCATATGCGCACCCATGAACCAATTATTGTGGCTAGGAGAAGTGCTTGGGCCTCTGTCCATCCCTGTGGTCAGAAAACAGGGTTTGCATCTATTCCATACCCTATGAACTGAGTAGAGAGGAGTCAGTTATCAAAGGAGAACCATATTTTGTTATGACAATAAGGACCTTTAGTTATTCATGAACAGTATTTACTGAGTAAATTGGTTATTACAAATTTTAATCATCAGTAAAAAAGTGATTTATTATAGAATAATAACATAGGAATAATACTATCTGCCCAGACATTTTCAGTGATGTGCATTTATGCTTTGATCTGGGTGGGACCTTGATGGACTATGATGGCTGTCACTTCTGGGATTAGGTTGCCTTATGTGACCAAGCTGCTGGGATTTATTGGGTGGAGTGAAGGTTCTCAGTCACATAGTTGGAATTAATGCAAAGGGAGGCTTTCCTGGCTGGGCCTGATGCAATCGGGTCAAAACAGTTACAAGAGGGACCTGGCTCTCCTAAAGAATTGAGAGCAGCGTGGACTCTTTTGTTGACCCTCAAG
>PVJN01064763.1:0-10430 GCA_004026805.1 Lasiurus borealis | reverse complement strand
CTTTTTTTTTTGTAAAGTGATTTTCAATCTTCTGTTTGAGGTTCAGGGTGATCCTGTGTCTGCACTTGTGTACAATAATCGGTTTCACTCTCTGATTTATCCGCTTGCAGCTCGGGTGGGCTGTGCACTGAGGAAACCTTCATTTAATGCATTGCTATAACAATGCTAATAAAATGTCTCTTTCTTTCTTTGTCTGGCCGTTGTGCTTTTGTCAGCTCTCGGGATGAATGGTGGAGAGCAGTGTGTAAGCTGGGGTGGAGTGGTGCCAGTAACAAATGCAAGTGGGTAATCTGCCCAAGCCACCCTGGTTCTAGGAGAGCTGATGTGTAGCCAGTCTGCTGGTAGCAATTTGAGAACATGAGTCGTGCTAAACATCTGTCTTCAGTTGTGACAATGCAGCCATAGCCTTCTCCTAGTCCATGAGAATGAGGAAGGGATGAAGGGCAGTGTATGGGTTCCTTCGCTGCACCGTTTGGAAGTGCGGCTCTGGAGACAGGATCACCCTTTGAAGATGGGCCTTAAGTCTGGTCCTGCTGCATGCCCTGCTAGCTGTGCGTGGAGCTTTCAGAGCAGGGGCTCAAGACTCAAGTTTTATTTAATCTTAACTTTTAAGCAAAGATTGGTGCCTTCTAAGGATCTATGGGCCTTGGTGGCTCAGGCTGAGGGCAACCTACCTGATGGGTGACCCTGGACTGAAGTATCCCTGACCACCTGCACCCCAGAATCTGCTGTCCACGTGGGCGGGAGGAAATGTTCTTTTGTATAGCTGATGTAGCCCTTGGTGGTTCTTAACTCGGTAGCGGTCCTTTTCAAACCAAGCATAGCAGTATGGGGCCATGTGATGAATACCAAGATGCGGCAGGATTGTAGTTAGGCAGTCTGAAAGCTGCCTGGGGTGAGGTCCAGAGCCTGTAGGCAGCGGCATGACCACAAGCCTTAGTGCACCATAAGGTTCTTGGGTTTTCATTTCCCCAGTCCGGACAGCACAGACACATGCCTGATCCAGAAACGAGAAACGAGCAGTTGGCTGAGGGTCAGGTTTTAGCAAGTGTTTCAGGATTTAGAGAACATGAGAAATGGCCAGTGTAGAAGTAGTGTGTGTCTGGAGGGGCAAAGATTTCCAAGAACCCAGACAGGCCCGAATGACGAGACCATGCCCTAGAGGCACAGCTGCTTATATTTTAAGAAGGGGAACCTCCATTACTGGGTTCCTTTCAGGGAAAGCCTCACCACTGGCCCATCAGGTACAGCCTCAAGTCATCCTGTCCAGGGTAGATGTCTCACAGTTCCTAGGAGCAAAAGGCTAGGGATCACACAGCTGGTGAAGTATCAGGACTAGGAGCTCCGAGGCCACTTTGGGCAGCTGTCTGTGCCAACCCCATGCAAGTGACCCGCATGCTTGGCTGTTTCTTGGAGGGCTCCCCAAGCTCAGTGTCTAAAGTGGATTGGGACATCAGCATGCTGCTTTGGTCTAGGTCCAGCTTCATCAGTGGCTGTGGAGAAGAGAGGCATTTCTGTGATGACCCAGGCTGGAGGGGAGGGTGGCCCAGGTGCTGTTACCAGGCAAGGCTGCCATCACCCAGGTCCCTTAACGGTAAAACTCCCCACAATCGCAGGATAGATGTGGGATGAAGATGGAGATACTAAGGGATGGGCAGGTGCTAGGGATACAGGCCAAGTGCTTCTGAGTTCCCCACATGTCTCCCATCTGCCTACTCCCATGGGACCCCGCTTGTCTCCACCTGTCTACCTGTGCCCCCGCTTGTCCGCTCCCCTGCCCCATCCTGTCCCTGTGTCCCTGTCTGCCCCTGACTGTCCCATGTAGGGTTCAGTCTACCCAGGCAGTGAGATTTTTCAGACAAGCAGCACCACCATCAGGGCTCAGGTTGGGGAGATGGGGTCAGGGGTCTGGGTGGGAGGTTCATGTCCTCCAAGACCCGAGAGGAAGGGGTCTCACTCTAGATCCAGGAAAAGCATTAAGCACTCATGGGCTCAAATCATATTCTTTACATGACAAAACAATTTTTTAAATTCTTTAAAATTACCTTTCTAGCCCTGGCCAGTATGGCTCAGTTTGTTGAACATCTTCTGGAGCACCAAAAAATTGCCGATTTGATCATGGTCAGGACACATGTCTGGGATTCGGGCCCGATTCCTAGTAGGGGGCGTGCAGGAGGCAGCCGATTGATGTTTCATTCTCACATTGATGTTTCCCTCTCTCTAAAAACCTAAAAATCAAATTTTAAAAAACCCTTTTTTAAAAAATTACCTTTCTAAAGAAAGATCCCTTGGTACATTTACAAACCTCACATGAAGGTAAATGCTCTGCCACAGAAAGGAATAAAATATTTAATTGGCATCGGTAACACTAATGACAGTTTACTGTTTTAGTTTTAATTTTCAGTCAGCTTGCAAGCTAATCACAAACTCATAGGTGTTGACATACTTTATTAAATACAAACACACACCTCACATTTTATATATTATTGTCTCAGGTAAAAATATATCTTCAGAAATTTGACTTCATAGCTCATCAGTTATAGAATGACATGATTTTAAATTGCTCTTTTAAAAAATTCACGACTAAAATGTAAAGACATCAGGTATTTACAGCACTAAAAAGGAAAGCAGTACAAATTGGTCAACTCTGGGAATGAAGCCCCATGGTCAGGGCAGAGGGGCGCATGTCCGGGTCACCCCTGCACCAGCAGCTTGGCCCTGCAGCTCTCTCGAAGCCTGGTGATGGTGGTCATGGACAAGCTTCCAGGTTCTGAGAATATTTTCTGGAAGAGGAACGGGAACCGTTTAGAAACAAATCAAAGATAAGTTTTTACCTTAGTCACCCCCTGTTCAAGGCTAGGCTGTGGCAGATGGGCAGATGTAAGACCACACCCACCGAGGGAAGACAGCCCTCAGCCCCGGGTAGTTAATTATAAATTCTAGGTACTAACCCTTATCAAATACATGGTTTGCAAATATTTTTTTTTTGGTCACTCTGCTATTTTGTTTCCTTGCCTGTTCAGGTTTTAAGTTTGATGTATTTTTGCTTCTGTTGCCTGAGTTTTGTGTATTGTTTAGACCCATGGTCAGCAAACTGCAGCTCTCGAGCCACATGCGGCTCTTTGGCCCCTTGAGTGTGGCTCTTCCACAAAATAGTACGGCCTGGGCGAGTCTCTTTTGAAGAAGTGCTGTTGAAGAAGTTTAAGTTTAAAAAATTTGGCTCTCAAAAGAAATTTCAATCGTTGTACTGTTGATATTTGGCTCTGTTGACTAATGAGTTTGCTGACCACTGGTTTAGACCCTTGAACTGTTGTATCCTTAGTAGCTCTGAAGCCAGTCAAGCCATTCATAAGCAGATGAAGCAGAAGAGACCAGATTTGAGAAGTGGAAGCGGGAAGAGACTCAGACTCATTTCTAATAACAAAACTGCCTCACCATGAGGGAAAAAGGGTGTCTGGGAGGAGGCAGAGCAGAGCAGCGGGCAGGTGGCCACAGCTGCGGGACTCCAGAGGATGGGCATTAGGATGGGCATGAGAACAAATATTTTGAGCTGGTTGATGTGCCATTGCATCTTTTATGAGTAATTTAATAATTTGTGCAGTTACTGCTAAGAAATTCATGGTTGTAAATTAGGCCGTGTGTAAAGGCTAGTCGTTAAAAAGGTTTTGTTAAAAGAAACTGCATTTCTGGAGTTCGTCTGTAGTTTCCTAATACACAGCACCTAAGGACAGGGTAGAGTGTGTGCGTGTTAACTGTCCACGTTCCTGAGAAGGGGAAGTAAGTCACATCCACCGAGATGTGCCAGGATGTTCAGCTGTCCTCTGCCCATTAATGTCGCACTGAGCTCCAGTATGAGATCAGTTTCTATTCTCCAGGGCATTCTAGAGGTTCTTGTTTAGGATTTCAGAAACGCGTGACATAGGAACTGCCATTGCTAGGCTGATGTGCTCTTAATACAGAAATACGTATATAATTTTGTAGAAATCACTGAGCAAATGAGACTCACCGTACTAGGGCTCTTTCCCTGCCAACTTCCTTGAATGGCTACATCTAGCCTGTGCAACGATGCACGGCATTTTTATTTCAATGTGGGGAGACTGGCGGAACCCAGTCTTCATGATCCTCTGTTTCCCTTGAGCTCACCAAGCTCACAGGGCCCAGAGCACCTTTGGGCAGCAACACAGGCAAGGTCCCAACATGGACGGTCCCTGCTCACCTGCAGCTGAAGAGCAGAGCCCAGAGCTTGAATGGCACTGATGGGGGGTGAGGAGTGTACTCTGCTACATACTGACATAAATACCAGAGCCAACCAACCTTGAAAGCATTGTGCTGAAAGCAGGAAGTCAATACAAAAGGGCACACATTATTTGCTTCTCCTTACGTGAAGTAAATCCTTAGAACACAGACTGGTGGTTCCCTAGGGTTTGACGGTGGGGCTGAGTGTGGAGTCCAGGTAGGAGTTACGGGGTTCCTTTTTAGGGTGATGACAATGTTCTGGAACTAGATAATGGAATTATACCTTTGAACTGTTTGTGTTCAAAGGGTGAATTTTATGGCATGGGAATTGTATGTCATGAAAACAAAATGCCCTAAATATCCTTAGGATGCAGGACCTATGATCTCTTTCTATTATAAATGAGCATCTTGAGTCTAAAAGGAATCTTAAAACCTGCCAGAGTCATGCAGGTGAGCGCAAGCTATGATTCTATCCAAGTTCAGTGTCTGGCTCCTCCTGACTCCTTGACCTACAATCACAGACTCATAGGAGGCCTAAAAAAGCAGGATCCTGCCATCTGCCGCTTGAATTCCTCTATGAACGTTTTCACTAAGAGGCCAGCAGTGGCTTCAAGACTTCCAAGGACGGAGAAGTTACTGCTCCCGGAGTATTTTGTCTTAGACCATGGGCTCCAGCTCTACCTCAGAAGGAATCAGTACAGGTTTCTGTCTGACATTTCTTATCCAGCATCCTCATCTTCTCTTCATTGAGGTGCTGGCAGGTGAGCAGGGCTTGGTACCAGCTGTAATGTCAGCGCTCATGCCCACCAGCCTGCCATTTAGAGGATGCATGTGACCCTCATGACCACTAGTCCCCACCACAGCAGCTAAGTGGGAGGCTGTCTTCTAGGCCAGGTGGAAGCAGAACCCCACCCCAGCTCTAGCTCCTATGGGCTTTCTCGCTCTCAGCAGCTGTCCAGCACACCTCCAGAGTGGCGTGGACAAAGTTCAAGGCGCTCATCTCTGTCTCAGAGCCCTAGATGTTTTCTAAGACAGTCCCAGCCACCAGAAGGCTGTCCCTTGGTGGCCCCCAGCAAGGTGCTGGCTACCTCCCAGGGAGGCGTGGAGAAGCACCTGGCTTTCCGAGGCATCTGCATAGCGCACCCCGTGGATGCAGCCTTCATGCCCTCGGCTACCTCCTTTGAATTTGTAATTATTTCAAATGGAAAGGTGACAAGCCAGGTGGGCCAGGTGCTCTGGAGCAAGGCTGCTCCGGATAGCACTCCTCACCTCCCTGCACTGCCATTCAAGCTCTGGGCTGTGCTCCTGGCTTGTACCCTCTTCCCACTAGCCTGCCTAAAACCCCCTTACCAGCCTAGGCCTGTCCAGCTCCCAGACCTTCTCAGAAGGCCTGTCAAAAGCAGCTCCCACTTCATTCATGCACCAGGTATGAGTCATCTACAGAGCCTGCAGCCCCACTAGGACCAGGGGGCCATCAGGAGAGCCTTGAGATTAGGCACACAGGCCGCAGGCTTGGGAGGGCTCTAGTCCTCCAAGAACTCTGCCACCTTCCAGGCTCCCAGACCTGGAGAAACTAAAGTTCTGATTAGATGAGTTGTGTACTTAACACCTTGATGCTTCTCAGTGAACTTGAACTAACCCTACAAGGGGTCCTATATGCATTGGATCCTGCCCACCTTGGGACAAGCCACTCCGTGGCTGATGCACAGGAGGAGGGGCAGCAGCTGCTGGACCAGGTAGGTGGCCCTACCCATCTGCCTCAGGCACTAGGCTCCATGAGAAGAGGGCCTGGAAGGGCTGGAGTCTCTCCTCAGGGTTTGCTTGAGATGGGAGGGTGAAGGGACGAGTGGAGGCAGAGATCCAAAGGAAACACAAGAGACAGATGCTTTGCCAGACAGATGTGCAAAGCCAGGACAGCCATTCCACAGGCCAGGCAAATGGAACCCCAGAGCAAAGCACCAGCTGAGCACACCCAGCCACTCACCTGCATAAAAGTGTGACATTCAGTCACAAAACTCCCTTTGGTGATCTCCTTGAACTTTTCACAAATGTCTGCAAAACTGGTGGCTTCCAAAATAAAAGCCTGATGTTGCTTAATCAGGGTCAGAGCCACCCGGAAGATAATCTTTGAGCCTTCATTGAACAAACAATCCCAGATTCGGAGCACTGTCTACAGAGAAACAGAAATGGCGCATCACTGCATGGTGATCTGAGCCAGGCCTGGGCCCGGCAAGGCTTGCGACATGCTCACCTCCACGGGCAGGATGTCCACAAATAGGCAGATGAACCAGCGCGACACGACCAGAGTCCACAGGACGCCATGCCCGTCCATGAGGGCCGCCACCGCTGGCAGCTTGGTCCTCACCAGCTCCCCCAGGACCTCCTGGTCCGTCTTCAGGCCCAGCATCTCGGGGCTGTAGTAATCTGCCACAGGGATGAAGAGAAAAACCCAAAACGTGTATCACTTGTTCCACAACCACAGCCCCTGACAGCCTCATCTCTCGTTCCCTCTCAGCCAGGGAAAGAAAACAGGGCTCTCCCCGGACGATCCTCTCCAGAAGAGAGGAGGGCAAGGTTGGAGGGAGGACCAGGGAGAGATGCCATGCTGTGTGGATAAAGGGACTCCTGGGAGTGATTCCCAAAGCAAGGCCTCCAGGGGTTCCTAGGGGCTCTGGACAGTGAGTCCCTGCTGGGTATTGGTTAAAATCTACTGGCAGAAAGGAGGAGTGTTTACACACCCATGTTCATAGCAGGAATATTCACAACAGCCAAAAAAAGTACATAACCAAGCGCCTGCCTATGGATGATTAGATGGATAATGTGGTCTACACACATAATGGAGTAGGATTCAGCCTTTAAAAGGAGGGGAAATTGACGCGCCCAACAATAGGATGAAGCTTGAGGACATCGTGCTAAGTGAAAAAAGCCAGCCACAAATGAACAAATACTACAGGATTCCACTTATCTGCGGTGCATAGAGCCGCCAAAATCAGAGACAAAATAGAATGGTGGATGCCAGGGGCTGGAAGAGGGGAGCTGTTATTTAATGGGGACAGGGTCTCCATTTGGGAAGATGAGGAAATTCTGGAGATGGATGGCAGTGATGGTTACATAGCAATGTGAATGAGCTTGATGCCACTGAACTGTATACTTAAAAATGGTAAAGATTGTTGCCCTGGCTGATGTGGCTCAGTTGGTTAGGCATTGTCCCATGTGCCAAAAGGTTGACAGTTCGTCTCCTGGTCAGGGCACATGCCTGGGTTGTGGCTCTATCCTGGTAGGAGGCATGCAGAAGGCAGCCAATAGATGTTTCACTATCACATTGATATTTCTATCTCCCTATCTCCCAAAAAAATCAATATAAAAATATCTTTTAAAAATTATAAAGATTGTAAATGTCATATTACGTGTATTTTATCACAATAAAAAAACTAAAAATCTGCAGATGACAGCTGCTTTTTCCTGTCATCTAGACTGAGGGGAGCCAGGCAGCTATGGACATGCTGCCCTACCTCAGTGGCTCTCCCCACCCTGACTAAAGGAGGCTTAGGGAGCAGGGGGAGTGGGCACAGGGCCACCTTAGCTGCAGGGACAGCACTGCCTCAGCAAGCTCCTTCCTGGGAGCACGAGGATCTTCAGGGTCGAGGTGGCCCATGGCCTAGCCATGGAGGATGAGGGAGCAGGTACAAGCGGACTTGGCCCCAGTGCCCAGTGGTGCCATCATGCCACTCCCTACCTACACGGAGTAAGGAGGGTTGGGGCTTGAAGCAGCTCATTCCTCTACATCGTCCCTCTGCACCCACCACCTCCCCCAGAGTGGAGGGTTTAAGCACACAAAGTGTCATATTATTTTTAAAATTTTGGCCTAAATCATAGATTTCTAATCCCACAGCTGGTTGGTGAAATGTGTGCCCTTGATGGGTGACCCTGGGATTTCAAGGACAGTGGCTGCCCCAGCCATGATGGTTTCTCCAGCATTGTGTCAATGCCTCCCGAGCACCCTGGGGTCCTCTGAGCACGGACGCACTCTTCCTTCTTTACTGGTGTTTTTTTTGTTATGAAGATAATACATGCCTCTGATAAAGTTGAATACTACCAGAGACTAGCAGGTGAAAAGTCAAAGTCGTCCCCTAGTTAACCACGTATCACTAAGTCGTCTGATGGGCCTCCTCCATACTTGTAATGCCATGTTACACATGGACATACCTTGCAAATAGGACCCTGTCATACATCCCCAACATCTTATGTATGTGGCCCGCCCTCTGGTGAGGTGCCTTCGCAGGGATATGCCATAACCTACTTCACCAGTACCTGGCTGATGGGTCTTCAGACACTGTCAACCCACATGCGTGTGCTCACATGTGCAGGAGAATGTCTACACATAGAGCTGCTGGTGAAAGCTCTCTTTGCTGAAGTCTCAAGGAGTCCTACAGACTTTCTCCAACTTGAGGGCGGAGGGCCCTCCATTCTATTTGCCAGAAATTCTAGAAGGAGCCAAATGTCCCCACCACTCTGAATTCAGAAAGGCAGAGACAATATTAAGTCTAAAATTGTTCTTGTTCATTCCCAAAGAGGGCTGACGACTTAATTTGGAAAATTTTCTTTTATGCTTAGGTTAGTAGCTTGGGGTCCCCGGGCTATCGAAACATGGAAAGCATGACCTGCTAAGGCAACCTCATGGTCGCGCTGCTTCTCCCATCTGGGCCCTGGGCACCAATGGGCAGCCAGCCGTCCCTACAGCTCTGTGGCCACTCGCTCAACAGACAGAAAGGCCAACACTGCCAACAGCATGTCCATTTTTGATCGGACATTTGCCTTGCCAAAAAAAATTCCTAGCTTGTTAATCGTGATGTATTAAAATAATCTTAACGCTTAATTTCTGCTATAAAATGTAGCAGGTAATCTATGCAATAGAATAGACACATTCAGCATGCTGCCTTGTGCAGTCCTGTCCCGCACCATGGCAAATTAAATATTTTGGTTAAAATAACCATTATAAATACTGACACAATATCACATTCCAATTGCTAATTTTCAAAGAGTAGGCTACAATAAACTATGTTTAATACTAAAGTGCACTGAGTGTTCTCCGCTCAAGAGTGCCTTAAGTGCCAACCCAGTTATACGAGGAACATCTCAGCGGGAGCCAGGTTCAGGCGCAGCAGTGATAAGAGGATTTGCCCAGAAGGATATGTAAGCTGTGAGCACAACATGACCTTCTTCTTGGTTACAGTGGCTTCCAAAAATAGATGTCAAAGTCACACACCACAGGCCTGAGCTGGTCAGCAGGGGAGATCCCTGAAACTCTCTGTACCTATTTTCCCTCCTCAATGCATTCTGCCCTTGAATGTTGCAGGCAAGACAAACCGCAGAGTTCCCTGTAGGCTCCGCCTGCAGCATAACCCTACCCGCCTGAGCAGAGGAGCACCTGACAGTCCACATTCCACTCTGCACAGGCACAGAGAAATCCTAGGTAGGCCCCGAACTGGCCTCGCCTGTCTGAGGCCTCTCATTATGCCTCTCCTGGGGACATTCACCTCTGCAGACAACATAATGGCTGTGTCTGAACACTGGAAGACTAAATGGTACTGTGGGGGCAGGGCCGGTGCTGGGGTGCTGTCTGGGGTGTGGGAGCTGCTGTGGGGGTGGGGTATACAGATTTAAAGCATGCCCGTGGTTATTGCTACATGAGTAGAAAGTGGTAGAGGTGGGTCCTAGCTGGTTTGGTTCAATGGATAGAGCATTGGCCTATGGACTAAAGGTTCCCGGGTTCGATTCCAGTCAAGGGTAAATGCTCAGGTTGTGGGAGGCAGTTGATCAATGATTCTCTCATCTTTGATGTTTCTATCTCCCTCTCCCTCTTACTTTCTCTCTGAAATCAATAAAAATATCTTTTTTTAAAAAGGTGGGGGAAGAAAGTGGTAGAGTTGGGATTCAATCCCATGAAGTCTAATTTCCAAATGGATGCTCTTCAGCCCAGGGATGAATGTCTGCCTGCGAAAAAGTAAACACCAGTCCCACAGGAGGAGAGCACAGGCTATGGAACACTAGGGAGGAGACCCTATGGTTAAGTTACTCAAGAGAACACATGAAACACATCCTCAAGTGCAGCTGAGATGGAGAAAGTCCAGTGTTCCTCAGCCTGCTCCACCTTTGCTCCTCAGGGACTCTGGGGCCTCACACCGCCCCCCCCC
>PVJN01064762.1:0-10431 GCA_004026805.1 Lasiurus borealis | reverse complement strand
ACTGCTCACCTGCCTGCCTACCTGATCACCCCTAACCACTATGCCTGCTGGCCTGTTCACCCCTAACTGCCCCCCTGCTGGCTTGCTTGCTCTCAACTTCCCCCCCTACCAGCCTGATCACCCCTAACTGCCACCCCTGCCAGCCTGCTAGCCCTCACTTGCTCTCCCCACCGGCCTGTTTGCCCCAACAGCCCCCCCCCTGCCAACCTGCACACCCCAAATAGCACCCCCAGTGTCCTGATCACCCACAACTGCCCTTCCCTCTTGGCCCCTAACCACCTTTATCTTGGCCCTGCCACCATGGCTTTGTCCAGAAGAACATCTGTAAGGTGTCCTGGAATGTCTCCCATCTAATTAGCATATTACCCTTTTACTGGTATAGATTATTATTACCTCCCTTTTATTGTGAGGAAACTGAGGTTTAGAGTTGAGGTCACACATCCAGTAGGTGGGAGAGAGCTTGTATTCCAACCCAAACATTTTGTCTCCTGAGCATGCTAGAGCCAACAGGTTATATGACTTATGATCACAGCTCTTCTCTTTTCTCATATATTCAACTAAATAAAATGAAAAGTTATTTCAGTTTTATTTTTTGCAACATTTGGACGTGTACTGGAAAGCATAAGCCATTGATTCGGTGAGCTACTTGGCAAAGGCTTGCAGATTTTTGACCAAGCTGATTGGGAACACTGTGATGCAGTAGTTGCAGGGGATGCTTGAGATTTATTTTCACACACCTGCAGATCAATATCAGAGCTCTCAAACCCCCTCCTGCTCTCAGGGTCTGCGTTGTTAGTGTTCCTGGATTTTATATAAAAAGTTCCAAACAGTACTTTCTAAGACGACCATTGTAGTCAGCCCCTAGTGGAAAGGTGGCATTCAACCCACAGTACAGCATCGGATCGAGGGCTGTGATCTTTACAAATGCCCAGGTTGGATAACTGGTATTTATACATCGAACAGTGACAGCAGACGGTGGCTTCTTCATGTAAAAGTTGATATTTGGAGTGGTGAGGAATAGATTTTTAAGAAATGATGCCTTGAGTTATTTTTCAGATATCTTCCATCTTTTTTTTTTAACTCTTGAATTTACTGTTAGCTGAGTTAACAAGAATGTATTCTTTTCCTAAGCCAAAAGAATACACCATTGTAAGTAAACTTTTATTTCTGATTTTGAGGAGCAGAAGAAAGAATAAATCAGAATTATACCAAGAAACCTAACTCTTGCATCACATATGCTCCCTGTCACTCCCAGCAGTTGTTGTGAATCTGTAAATTGTATCAAGCTCCTCTTGCTGGAACAGTCATGCTGAATCACTCCCCTTCCATGCACACACTCATTTCTCTCCGTAGGAGGCAAATAAAGAAACTTAAGTAGAATTACTACACATAGTGTGCTGTAGCTTAAGGACTTGATAACTGTTTCACAAAGGAAAAATTAATTTCAATTTTAGCATCAGTTGCATTATGTAAAACATATTTTAGAAGTGAGTGCAATTTTTTTGGTAATATTCTAATGCTTTACACTGGATACAGTAAGTGATGCTGCAGATATGCTGTTATTATCTTAATCATTCCTATATTGTGATTGTGTGTGTGTGTTGTTTTAAATAGACATCTCAATGGTTGGACGTATGGAACTATGTCGATGTCTCTTTACAATAAGAGATCCATTTTAGAAACACAATTAAAATACTTTTTCACTTTAGAATTTTTATGTTATATTTTCATCAGGGCAAAATTTTGACCATTAAAGGTGTGTACAAAAGCAACAATGGCTTTTAGAAATTCACTCTTCACTTGCAGGTCTGGCTTGGTCATTTAACCCTCATAGCAACACGTTCGGGAAACGGCAGCACAGAAATGTTACAGAATTAAATTAAAAAAAAAAAATGGTCACACAGCAAAACTAAATTTAAAAAAATGATGGAGCCAAAATGAAAATTCAGGCTGTCTGGCTCCGACCCTATGTTTACAACCACTGCATGAGACTGTCTTTACTGTATTCTTCTATCAGCTTGCAAAGCTGTAGGAATGTCACCCAGGACTGTCAGAGGAAAACAGTTTTCTTGTTTAAAATAACATAAATCATCTGGAGATATTTCGTCTTGTGTTTAATGATTTTGAGCATCTATCATGTATTGATTTCTTCAGGATGGGCTTGGTTTCTGCCTGTTTCATCTGGTGCTTGACAACTTCAAGCATTTTTGTACGGATCTTAGTTACAACAAAACAACACAAACCATTTTGAATATTTGCAGATTGCTTGATGCAATTGATGGGATTATCTTTCCTTGGTTGTTCTTAGCCTTTGGCTGAGCTTTTAATGAAAACTCAAATTGTAGACTGTACTCCTTGTAGAGTGATGGAAGAGGGAAAACAAATGGAATGTGATAATATACCTCCGTGGCAGCTTGGGATAATGCACCAGTGATACAAAATAATCTAAATGAGGGCATGTGGACAATTAAAATCAGGTCAGATGCTTATAATTAATATCACATGGATCAAATAATGTCAAAGATAGCAACTCAAAGACATGCAGTAATATGATTTCCATCCCAGGTATGAGTTAATTTCATTTTCTTTCAAATTGCCAAGGTACAGTTAGGGAAGAATTCCCAAATGGTGAGTAGTAACCAGCAATGACCTCACTCTTGGGCATAACTTTGAGAAGGATACTTTCATTAGGCTTCTCGTCATCGACCCCCATTTATTCCTTCAACAAAGAGGCTACCCCATTACGTAAAGTTGGCTAAGGGTCCCCATCCTTAGGGCAGAGTTAGAAAAGACCTCTGGCTGCTAGGCAACTTCTCACTCTCTAGGAAGAGAATGTTGATATCAGTCACACCATGCCATTACCAGGGTACAACGTATTCACACTGAATTCCTCCTCTACCCCCAGCCCCACTCTCATCTCCATGACATTCTATGTCCTTGCCCTGGCCCTGCCATTTCTCTCCTCCACAGTCTCCCACACTTTTCTCTCCTGTTCCATCTCCCTCAGCAAACTTACCTCCTCCTCTGTGAGTTCCCTCCGCCTTCTACTAGTTGCTTTACATGAAGACTCACTCCCATGAGGCCACCCGCCCCCACTTCTCAGCAGCTCTGTTTGCGGAGTCTCTTTTCTCTCAGCTACCATGTGAAGAGGCTGTGTGTCCTTGTTGCTTCTCATGGTCGCTTCTGGACTGATTCCTCTGCTTTTTAAAAAAATCCTCAGCTCCTTGCAGGGTAATGAAGGCCCTCTGTCTATATCACCCTGGCATCTGCCAACATCCTCGTCACTCTCTCTCACCCATCCAAGACTTTGGAACCTGGTGCTCATTCAGAGTCTGGGGCCCCAGACTTGCCATCCTCAAGTGGGATTTTCATCCACATGGGCTATGCATCCAACACTCTGGCCATTCAGGCTCTCGACCTCTGTTTCTTCTCTGACCTCCTCTCCCCCACATCCATCACCCACTTTTTCAGTAACACTAGGAAGTTTTCATCACCAGGGACTGCTTCTTCATAGTAGCTACTTCAGCACCCCACTGGCTGACTTTTACTCTTTCCCACTCTGCTCGCTTGTTTAGCTACCCCAGTTCAGACTGTCCTTTGACGTGGGCAGGACCACGGATCTCTCTCATTTCCCAGTTGCTCAGCTTGCGCCAGTGCTCTGCTTATTTAACTGGGGATTTCATAGTCACAAACCCAACTGTTGAGCAGCTGTTGAAGTCAGGGCATAACAAACAATCCTAACAAAACAGCATGGAAGAGGGGAAGGGTGGTTCCCTATGAGAGAATTAGAGTATTGTGGCCAAAAGATGGGGGAAAGGATGCCAGGCAGGCCAAAACAAACAATGACAACTCCAATTTCTTCTCTAATTTCTGCTTCTGGACACACTGACTTATTTAGATTATTTAAGTTATTTGGCTGATTTTCGTACTCATGTTCCACTCAAGTCTGTATGTCACTTCTTTCCAAATGAAACCAGAAATCTTGGCTCACAGTCCCCTTTACAGAAAAGCTTCTTCTTTACTGTGTACACAGGCATTCTGTGTTCTCCAGCATTGAAAGGACCGAGGGTATCTTTTCTCAAGGCTGAGAAAACATATGGATGAGAGTATGCTACTTCTCAGCCCGTAGCCTTTTGACAAGGCATCTGCTACATTTTTTATTCTTGGATCATGGACTGTTGTTTGCCAATTGTTTTCATAAATATTAATCTTTGAGATCTTGACTAAGAAGTTGTTCTTTTTGGATTCTTTTCTTCTTTGTATGCACCATCTTTAAATAATTGTCTCCTAACACAAGATTTTCCTTATGAAAAATTCCCACTTTAAAAGTGGGGGCTAAAATTTTTAGTTTCAAAACTCGTGGGTTGTTTTGTTTGAACCCTCTCTCCCTTTCCTTTACTTAATTAAATCGATTTCCATTAGAATAATGGTTCTGCATTAATTTTGCAAAAAAAAAAAAGTCTTGAAAGTACCTCAGGAAGACATTTAAGTTTAACTTTACCATGCACTTGATGGATCTAGTCTCTTGGTCTGAGAGTATAAACTTCAGAACTGAATCATGATTTTGAACTGGGCCCTATTCAGTGTGTACACTGAAGGCATTTGATGCGTGTTAATTTCTAATCATACCTTTCTCTGAGGGTATCATTGGAAAGATTTCACTGGATGAGACAGTGAGCACTCACTTCTTCCACTGAAGAGTGTTATTTACTGACTGTTGATAGAGTTTTATAGGTCAATGTGACCTCTCCCATGTGCTCGATGGCACATATAAAGCATTGTAAGTTCTATAGGCATAGTTTGGGGTTAGCTTATGATTTAATTGGACATATTTTAAATTGTTTAAATCATTGTCCAATGAGTAAAATAATTTTTAATATTAAAAAAATGAAATGCACTTTGCTTAGACACTTGATCTTAAGGCCTGTTAGGAAAACATCATCTGTGTGTGAAGCCAGTCAGGGCAAATACAGCAAGTGACTAATTTTGAAGGGAGATTATATAATCACTCCACCATAGGTCTTCTCTTCCTTAGTAAAATAGCCGTTCACCATTAAATGCAGTCTAATTTAAAAAGCAGATTGCAAGCTCTCATTATAAGATCTTGAAAGATGTGCTCTATTCTCAGAATTTTGTTAAGTAGCTTGGGTTTTCCTTTTCATTTCTTTGAGCCAACGTTCTCTATTATTAAAGAAGAGTTAATAAACTGGAAAATATGGTAACTCACTGATGAGTGATGAAATTATTATTTCTTCAGCTCTATCTAGAATCATGTAAAAATTATATTTAGAGTCGGCGAGATTCTTATGTTTTTGCTATCTCTGAAGGCTGTGTCATGGCTTGGGAATGTATCTCACAGTTGAGACCAAGCACTGCTTCCTCCGGGATCTGTTGGCAGGAATCAGCTCAGCTCTGCATCTGCCTTTCTCTGAGAGTAAAATGAGATTCATATGTTTGCATACCATACTTATTCATTCCTGCCAGGGATACTTTCTGGAAAGAGCATATTGAATATTTCAGCGGTGCTTCTATTTTAGAGAAGCAGGAGAATCTCACAAAAATTGGGAACTATTCTAGAATCAGGCCAAAAGCCGGGAGGTAAATGAAGGGTCACTCCCAGAAGGCCTCTGCCAGTGGCTAGTGATTCCATGTGATTAGGAGGACGGACATGTTGAGCAGTGTTATTTGGTTCAGGCACTGGGCACCAGAGGGAGAAAGCTATGGGAAGAAAGTTTGGCCTCACTTTTTTGTTGCTAGTGGGTAACCAACAATTATTTAGAACCTGTCATATGATATAGCATATGGTGTGATAAGATACAAATGAATGAAATACCACCTATGTTTATTTTTTGGGTTTGCCATGACAAAATATCACAGGCTGGTAAACAATAGAAATTTATTTTTTCACAGTTCTGGAGGCTAGATATTTGAGATCAAGATACTCTCAGGGTTGGTTCCTCTGAGGGCTGTAGGGGAAGGATCTGCTCCAGAATCTTCTCCTCGGCTTATAGGTGCTCATCTTCTCTCTGTCATCTCATCACATGGTCTTTCCTCTGATCCTGTGTCTGTTTCCAAATTTCCCCTTCTTATAAAGACACCAGTCATATTGGATGAGAGCCCACCCTAATGACCTTGTTTTAATTCAATCACCCATTTAAAGACAATCTCTAAATATGGTTCTATGATGAAGGAACAGGGGATTAGGACTTCAACATGGGAATTTGTGGGTGATGTGATTCAGCCTGTACTACCACCTCCCTCTGTAACCTACGCATAGATAGAACAGGTACAGGTGTGTTCTATGTCAGCTTTTCCTGTGTTCATTTTGTTGAGGGCAGCCAACAGGCAAGAGCAGGTTGCTGGCATCTACACACAGATTTAGGAAGTTCCTTCTAATAAGTTAATTCAGTTATTTGAATTAGTCTCAGCCAACAAATAAACATCAAAAAGGGGGTTTGCTTTCTTCTTCTTTCATGTCATAGATGAGTGTTGAAAGAAAACAATTGATTGGCACACAAACCCCAGTGACACTTGACTGTGGGAGCTAACATTGAAGTGGTATATTCATTATTTTAAGAAAGAAACTGAATCATATCATAGTGTTACTTTTGTAAATATCCTGGTTTATAGAAGATTTTTCTACTAATTGAAGGCAGCATTATTTTCTTTTCTTAGGTGTAAAGTTTTTCTACTTCTTGCATATTTTAAGCCAGTTGTCTCATACTAACAAAAGTAGGAAAAGCAGTACCAGAAAAATAACTGCAAGACACATTCACAGAGTAATTCCTTCTATCCTCAACTCATGGCTATTTGCATAGTGAAGTTGATATTATTGATCATTTTAATTTTGGTCCTGTTATAATTTCTCCCATGAGATTCTAAATGGTTACTTCACTAAGTGCATAGGAAAAGGGAATTTTCTTGGATCATTCAGTAAATACAAGGCATAGAATGTGGTAGTGGAAACTCAAAAGTGTATGGGAGAAGATACCACCTGTGGAAAAAGAGAAAGGTACACTATTCTGGAAGTAGAGAGGCGGTCTGAGTTATATAAAAATAACAATCATCAGATCATTATTACAGATATATCACAAAGCTATGAGGAGCGATAAATTTGAGCAAGACTTTTAAAAACCAGTATTGCTGAGACCGGTTTGGCTCAGTGGATAGAGCTTCGGCCTGCGGACTGAAAGGTCTCAGGTTCGATTCTGGTCGGGGGCATGTACCTTGCTTGCGAGCACAACTCCAATAGGGGGCGTGCAGGAGGCGGCTGATGGATGTCTCTCTCTCATCGATGTTTCTGACTTTCTATCCCTTTCCCTTCCTCTCTGTAAAAAATCAATAAAAATATTTTTTAAAAAATTAAAAACCAATATTGTCCTACCTAGCTGGTTTGCTCAGTGGGTAGAGCATTGGCCTGCAGACTGAAGGGGCCCGGTTTTGATTAGGGCAAGGGCACATGCCCAAGTTGCAGGTTCGATCCCCTGTGTGGGGCATGCAGGAGGCAGCCGATCAATAATTATCTCTCATCATTGATGTTTCTATCTCTCTCTTCCTCCCCCTTTCTCCCTTTAAAATCAATAAAATATATTTAAAAACAAGTGTTTATACTTGTCCTCGGTTGAATTTTTCTAAATTTAGCTTTTTATTCAAAATGAATGCACACAACCAGTGTGTGGTAAATGAATGCTTAAAATTAGGTTACCGGCATTAATGTGGGAAATCTTTTCTCTGATGTTATTCACTGCTGTTATTTTTCAGTTCATTTATTGAAATGTCTCACTCTGTAATGTGCTATGCTTGTTTGTACTTCACATGCGCCTCAGGTATTTCACTGTGCAGAATACAATGAGGTGCACTAGGAACGTCTGTGGATATTTATGGTAATCCAAAGGAACTTGACAGAAATTAACATGCTGGTTCCCAGTCAGTTATCTTTTATCTGACTCTGAAGGGTATTTAAGATAAAAACGATTTACTGTAATTGATTTATTTTACCAAATATACTTAGCACTCAGAGGCTAATTCCAACCTAAAAATGTTAACAGTTCAGCACTAACAGTGAGTTTTAATTAAATAATAAAAGGGTGTACTCTAAATAGATTTATTTTTGGCTTTTGTGTTGAACATAATTTTCTCTGATTTAATGTTTGTAAATTAGATAGAATGCATTAAGACAGTGGTCGGCAAATTGCAGCTCGAGAGCCGTGGTTTGCCGCTCTGTTGATTAATGAGTTTGCCAACCACTGTCATATACTACCCTTTACCTCTTTGCACATAATATGCCACAATTGCCTAATCTTCACAGCTTCCAACTACATGGTAACATTTAGTTTAGTCCATGCATGAAAATTTCTACGTGGAATCATACTCATACCATTTAAGAGCCTGACAGGGGAGAATTTAAGGTGGAGACTGACCTCAGGGAGGACTATCTTAGGTGCATTTCTTGAAGTGAGAAGTGGGAAGCAGGAGACCCTATGGGTGGAGATTATGGCTGCACTGATTCTGGTTTTTCATAGCCCCCATGGGAGGATCCAAGAATAGCAGAATCCTTCTCCATTTATTCCTCAATAATCAATAAAAGAGAATGGAAGAATGAGGCTCAGAATATCATTAGTATCATCAGAAGATTAATGTTGGCAGCACAGAAATGGAGTTTCCATGATATAAACATGGGTATGAAAATGGTTCAAATAATTCCAAGTGTTCTGTGGCCTCTGGCTCTTACTTTGAGGATGTCAGATCTACAACACTTCAGAACAAATGACTTGGAATTTATCTGGAGTTCTGACCTTAGATGAATGAGAAAACAAAAAATCATTTACAGATTCTTGACTACATACATCTTTATTAAACACTAGAGGCCTGGTGCACAGATTCGTGCACAGGTCCCTCTGCTGGGCCTACGGGGATCGGTCCAAAACTGGCTCTCTAACATCCCCTGAGGGCTCCCAGATTCCAAGAGGGCAATTCTCAGGTGACACACCCTGGAATCCAGCCCTCTCATCTCTAGTTCTGGGTGTGTCACTAGAGAACCGTAGTTGCCAAGTCACTGCAGCTTGACTGCTCCTGTTTTGAGTGTCTGCCTCCTGAGGGTCAATGCACATCATAGCTACCAGTTGGAGCATCTGTCCCCTGGTGGTCATTGTGCATCATAGCTACCAGTTGGACAGTCAAATGGTTGGATGGTTGCTTAGGCTTTTATATATATATATATATATATATATATATATATATATATATATATATATATATATGTGTGTGTGTGTGTGTGTGTGTGTATATATATGTGTGTGTGTGTGTGTGTATATATATATATATATATATATATATATATATATATATATGAGCTTAGTCAGTCTAACTCTACATAGACCAAATATGGCAACTGAAGTAATCTTGGAGTGTGTTGAGAGCACGGGTCTGGGACCTGGGAGCTCCTGCTGTAGCACCTATTAGCTGAGGGATCTCAGGCTACTTGGTTCTCATCTGCTTTATCCATCAAGTTAAATTAAAAGTTGAAGCTGAGCCATGTGATTTTTTGAGATCTTCTCTCTCATGTTTCTCTCATTCTCCTTCTGTGTTCTAGATTTAGATTTTTAATGCAAGCACAAAATAAGTAAATTTCTGTCCAGAAATATCAGAGGGTAGATTTAAAGTGTTCCCAAGCTTGTAAATTTATGGAATGACTATTATGTGCCAGGAGCTGTACCAGTTACTGAAGATATAGTAATGATAGAAAACAAAATGGAATGAAAGGAAAAGGTTCATTCTTGTGTGGAGCTTGCATGTTGAGAGACTTACCCATGTTGCATGTTGGTAGGAGCTGATAGTAAACCAATAAATAAACCCATGTGTCAGAGAGAGGGAAATTACTGTGATGGAAAAATGTTAGAGCCAATATCTATTGCATGGGAATCATTTTTGGAATGTTAAATGTACTTTATGTAGATATTTAATTCTCATAGTGACTGTATGAAGTAGGTATGATTCCAATCTCCATTTTATAGGTGACAGAGCTGAAGTATAGTGAAGCTAAGTCATTTGCCTCCATTTTCACAGACAGAACCAGCCAGTGACTCAGATGGGATTAGAATCCAGGCAGTCTGGTCCTTAGGATCTTTACTTTTTAATATTTAGTTACTTTGTTGCTTCTCTCTGGGTAAACACAGGGCAAGAATAACAAAACTGGGAGTTGGTTGGTTTTATGTAGCTGTTAAGGGAATACCTCTTTGACTGGATGGTATTTGATGGAGACCTGAGGAAGGTAAGGGGACTTGTCATGTAGCTCTCTCCAGGGCAGAGGAGATAGCAAGTGCTAAAGATCTGAGTGAGGAGCTTGCTTCCAGTATTGGAGGAGCAGTAAGGAAACCAGTGTGGCTAGACAAGAGTTAGTATAGTGATAGAGAGATAGAAAAATAGATAGAT
>PVJN01064761.1:0-10431 GCA_004026805.1 Lasiurus borealis | reverse complement strand
TGAAAACACTTTCATACTCACAGTCAGGTAGGAAGTTTGATTTGAAATTCCGAGGCTGCTTCAAACTCTGAGCCCTTACATTTTGTGATTAAATTCCCTTTAACTGTTGACCAGCTTGCAGTGTTTCTCTGAGAAATAAAGATTTTAATGAAATTATTAGCAAGTTACTTTTAATTGGCATCAGTTATTTATAAAAGCAAACATTTATTTAGCACTAAGAGTATACCAGGTATTTTACATATATTATCTATTTCCATTATTACAACAACATCAGGAGGTAGAGTATTATAATCAAGTTATTAAAAATAATGTATTGACTCATTGTTTAGTTGAAGTGATATCAGGGAAATTAAGTGTCTTGTCCAAGTTCATAGAGTTAGTAAAAGACCTACTATATCAACTTAGAGCTATTGTGTATAGAACTCATGTTCTTTTTACCAATTTAGTTTTGGATGAAGAAAATATCATTGGAAATGTGATCCTCTGGTTCATCCTAACAAGTTTGACAAGGCTTGTCTTTTTAACCAAAAACTTTCTACCATAAGGAGAAAAACAACAACAACAACAACACACACACACACACACACACACACACACACACACACACACCAAAATCAGAAGTACCCATACAAATTCCCTTCCCACCTCAGCCAAGAAAATGTACTAGTATGGTTAGATTTCACTAGAAAAATACAAGGATAAAATAGTCAGTTTTTAACATCGCTGAAAGCAATACTCTATCATTTTAAATGTCAAGTGAAACAGTCATGCATCTAACTTTCTCATAAATATGAACTTGACCTCACCTGATACAGAAATGATATTGTTGAAACACTCTTATTCTTCATATCTGATACTCCTTTAGGTGTGCCATATAAACTTGTGTTTGTAGACATAGTTTTCATAACATCCAGAACACTGGTGTTTGAAGGTTTATCTAATTGTTTCTGCATTGCTGGATGAAATCCATGCTAGTAAAATGTGACATGTCTGATGGTAGGACAAACTGTTATTCTAGAGTTGTCTAGATTATCTGCTACTTGATTGATAGCCAAGTTTTTCCAATGCTTCCTTTCAAATAATGTTTTTTAATTTGGAATTTACCTGACACAGCTGGGTAATATTTTTTTTTAAATGGGGTTCTTATTATCTCAGTTTACTCTTAAAAACCCATTTGGTTTTCCATCTTCTGTCTTTCTCAAGTAGCAGCATGTTTGGTTTTAATTATTGAGTTATTAATGTTCAGCTTAGAATCCCAGCATGCTTCTTTAAAAGTGATGAACACAAACCACCAGAGATTTCATTAATATGTCAGCACCATAAAACTACTTGTCCTAATGCCAGGAATTTATACAAAGAAGATTATTCTAAATAGCTGCTGTTGAGATTGCAGAGAAAAATCATTTAAATTTATTTACAGAGCATCATCAACTTTAATATGCTTCAAAAAACTCTCAAGCTATTATTGGAGCAAGTTTTCATCTCTGAGTATCTCTTATTTTCAGAAAACCAGTTTACCATGTACTTACTATAAGAAAAAAAAGAGTTCTGATAACTTGAAATATATTGAGAAAAAATGAAATATATTGAGTTGAAATCTTGCCTCCCAAAACTCTATTCCTCAGGGGGAAAAGGATTCTATTAGTAGCAAAATGGGATTTTAAGACTGCAAAAACAGTGCTGACATTGAAAATGTCATTTCAAATCCAATCTTGAATAGAAAGCTCCCGCTTACAGTGAGAATGAATGTGTTTCATTCATCTTTCTTGTGGCCTTCCTTACCAAAACAGCAATTAGGCAAGTTCCTGATGGAAAGAAGTACACGTATGCCCCTTGAGAACGGGAACCCTTTGTATTGTCTCTCTTGATTTCTGGATCCCTGAAAACTATTATATTTAAAATGGCTTGCACATGATTAGTGCACAGTAAATATTTATTGAGTGACTGTTTCATACAAGAGTTCTTGGTCCTGCCGGTTTGGCTCAGTGGATAGAGCATCAGCCTGTGAACTGAAAGGTCGCAGGTTTGATTCTAGTCAAGGGCATGTACTTTGGTTGTAGGCATATCCCAGAAGGTGGAGTGCAGGAGGCAGCTGATCAATGTTTTTAACTCTCTATCCCTCTCCCTTCCTCTCTCTAAAAAATCAATAAAATAAATTTTTAAAAAAGAGTTCTTGGTCCTGAAAGCTATAGGAACTTCAAACAGCCCCATGGACGTGTCTGGTACCTTAGCCTCTCACAGTGTGGACATGAACTTGTGAGAAGCTGCCCTGAGTGAGCTGGATAACTTGGAGAGCTTTTGAGGGACATAGAGCAAATGGTCTATATCTGTTCTATGTCTCCATAACAATTAGCATAGACTTTTGATCTGAACCATACATTTTAATAAAGTGGAAAACATGACTAAGTTTCTTTTTTCTTGAGGAGAGAAATGTCAAGAAGAGATACCTTGAAATAATTTCACAGACCTAGATATTAGCGTTTGATGAAAAGTCAGTTGGGGTATAAAGCATGGATCTGCATAAAAAGTTTGTTGCAAATTGTGTACTTTAAGAAGTCATTCCCCCAGAGCTTGCTTGACTGCATGGACAGCAAGATAAATGACAAGCCCTTGAGCTCTGTTGGAGTGGCCTGGGGAGCAGCCAGATAGTAGGGCAGGCCCACTTTGGAACTGGCTTCATTTAATAGCCTGTCACAAGATTAGTGTAATCTGCTCTTGGTGACTTGCTCCCCGAGGGTCATTTTGTGGATCGCTTTAGTTGGATCACATATAAAACCATAGGTGTGGACTGATCATTACCATATTCTATAAGGTACATGGTACCTTTCATAGTAAGTGAAATTCTAACCAGAATGCTGGCAAGATTGTTTTTTTCCATCTTACTTCCTTTGGTAATTTTATTCTTGCATAGTTCCTCCCTTCTTGAGTCTCTGTGTACCCATACAAATCCCCTTTCCACCTCAACCAAGAAAGGATACTATTAGAGATAATAATATTTTTACAACTTTCCCACTAGGAAACTATTTTTAGCATGGAATATATCATGTCATTGCATTTTTTTCGGGAGAGACACTCTTGAAAAAATGTATAAATATCAATTACTAATGTTTTGATATGGCTCATGTGTCATATGTTGAATTCCTTATCCCAAGAAAAGAATTAGTGTCTTGTAGCACATAATCAGACAGTAAACTTTGGTGGACTAGTTCATTCTCAAAGCTGATTGCTTTTCTTAGCACAACAGCCTGTGCATTACCCTTAATATCAAGGTAGTTTCTTATAACCTTACTTTTTTGAAGGTTGTGTGATTTTAACCTGATATCAATGTTCATTTAACTTGGAAGTTTAACTGCCAATGCAGTAGTCTTGAAATAGGATATGAGTGCTTTTTTGACTCTCTACTTTTGAATCTCACCCATCTCACAATATTTTTAGTAAGCTAACCATGGGAACAGTTTATTTATTTGCAGAAAACTTCAGTGGATATTCTAATTAAATGTGACCTAAATGTAACATACGTTTTTATATTTGAGTGAAAACATTAATCATGCTATCTTTTTAAAAAATATATATATATATTTTATTGATTTTTTACAAAGAGGAAGGGAGAAGGATAGAGAGTTAGAAACATTGATGAGAGAGAGACATCGATCAGCCGCCTCTTGCACACCCCTACAAAACCAGGATACATGCCCTTGACTGTAATCAAACCTGAGACCTTTCAGTCCACAGGCTGATGCTCTATCCACTGAGCCAAACCGGCTTTGGCCATCATGCTATCTTTTTAAAATAAGGTCTTTATGTAACTTTGTGTGTAATTTTGGTATATTTTAAACTATTGTGCAATATAATAAGAAAAAGTCTTAAGTTGGTCATTTAAGACTTCAGGAGCCCGACATAGAGCAGATTTATAATCAATATTTGTATAATCTTTGTTGGTTCTTTTTGTTTTCTCTCATTGTTGATAATTAACATCATGCTTTTTTAAATGATTATCTCTTTTTTACTGTGTTTCCCCCCCCCCTTTAAGTCTGTATGAGAATGATGGATTAACTTGTACTGTGTGTGTGTGTGTGTGTGTGTGTGTGTGTGTTCTTGGGAAGAAAGATGGCGGTGATAAATTTTCAGGAAAGTAAAGATTTTTAAAAAAGAGAGAATCTGGAAAAACTAGAAACTACTTTTGGTAAAGTATTCTTTTTGAACTCCACCAACTTTATGTAATTGTCTGATATATACTTATAAAGATTTTTAGGGCTAAAAATGACATCAGTTCAAAGTTGACTCTTATTACCTTCTTCCTGGTGTGAAGATGAACACTCCTACCCAACTCCTCTTGACCAAGGCAGTGAGCAGCCTCTTTTCCAACCCCTGGATCAGCAAGCCACAAGTTTACCTTCAAGGGGTGAGCGTGCATTGTCTCAGGGGGTCTGCTCCTCCATCTGCACAGCTTCCTGCAGTGTGTCACTCCTTGCACCTGTCCCGAAGACTAGCCCCAGAGCGCCCGCCTCAGCACTGAGCATGTGAAGCAGCAGCAGGGCCAGTGCCTGCTGCAGACTCTGTGCCCTCCTCAGTCTGCAGCCTCTGCTGTCCTCTCACTGCATCAAGTGTCGTTGCTCTTCTTCTTCTTCTCTGGGCTTCAAAATGTTTTTCAAAAATCACGTAACAGAATCACGTTTGTTTTCATATGTAGATGAAGTCAGGAATATCAGAGCAACTGAGATTGGGGTTTGGGTGGCTTTTGCTAAGTAGGTTTTAGAAGGGAGCAAGTTCTCTTCATCACCGTACTTAGGGTATAGCGTGTTAGGTTATCAGAAATGAAACATACATTAGCTTCCTTTCTTTAGTGTACATTTTCTAATATTAGAAAGCACAGCCCATAAGGAGGAAGTCATTTAATGTGTCTAGGTGTTAGCAAAACAGTTAGTAATGGGGAGAGAGTAATTCCTGCCCTATTTGCCTGCAGGGCTGGTGTGAGAACGGAAACACCCCAAATATTAGTGCCTTCATTACGCTGGAAAGTTTCAGAGGAAGGTTAGGTGGCTGCATGCCTTCACAGTTCCTATAAAAATGTTATCCCTCACCCAATGATAGATTGAGGAACATAGAATGCCTGAATTAAAATCCTATAAGTTAGTAATCACCCTTACTCTCTGCTGATAAGGGACCTGATGAACATGTACATCTTCTGCACTAAGAATCAGGGCCATGGGATTAATCTCAGTCACTGTGTCACTGCTGTTTCCAAAGTTTAAAAGTGATGGCCATTGACATATTGACATTGGTTTCCCTCTGACCTCCACTTTAGTCAGATAAAATGTAAAAGTTTAGACTTCTGAGTCATTGCCCAGTTTACGTCTCAAAGGGGAAAAAAGGTGCAAGCGCATTAAATAAATGTTTTCCCTTAAAAAACCTCTATGGGTTGTCTTACGTAATGAATCTCTTGGAGATTTTCAAGCTACTTTTCAGTGTCTGCATGCTAATAAAAACTCTATTCTTTTTTTCCCCTGAAGTGTAATTATAATGCTATGCAGCTTGCATTTTTGTTCTAGACCAGCTCCTTTCTCCCTGCCCGCCTCTCCCAAGCTCCTGAGCCCACCAACCTGCTTAAGTATACTCCTGACTTATAGATGCTCTTTAAGAATTGCACACTTAATAATTAAAGCATTTGAATGTAAGTGGTTTAATTGTAAAGTTCTGTTATTTGTGTGATAAGTCCATGATGCAAATCATTAATTTTTTCGTTAAATATTTCTCTTTTAATTTATATTACATTATAAATTCCTAGAGAAAGAGCAAGATTAAAGTATATTTAAAAAAAACACTAAAGATTTTTCCCTAGGTTCTTTTATTAACTTTTAAGATGTATAAAGTGTAAATCAAGCAGACTTTTATGTTTTTTATATTGTCCCACTTATTATTATAGGAGCATTTACTGTAAATTGGAAGTGTCATTTTTGAATTTCTAACTTAATTTGATAGGAACACAAATGTTAGTAGTTTTGTATTACAAGAGATTTTTGGAAGCAGCCTATATTAACTCAGTTTTCTAAGGCATTAGGTCACTAAGAAAATAAGATATAATAATCAAGGATGGAACTTGACAAAAAACTAGGGAAAAAGAAGTTCATCACCAGGATATTGGATGCTTTTGGTCTTTAGAAGCTCCCTGCTTGAGCAAAAGTTTGATATTTGGTAAACATTGATGAGTATGGATTATTGTGGAACCCTATTTTGTAGTGTCTGCAGTGGCTCTTGTGAAGTTTGGAGGAGACAGGTGCCTATGGCAGTTGGGAGAATAAGGGCAGTTATGGACTTCAACCCCGGGGAACTGTCCACTCCTGCAGCAGCCAGCAGACCATGCTCTTTCAGATTGCTCCCAACATATTTGGATGTTTACATGTCAATTTAATAACCGTAAAGTAGTCAACAAATGTCTCTGCACATACCATTGAACAATGCATATTTCCGTATTGCATATTGTTTCAGAGTGATTCCCAGGTTCTTTCGGAATTAGGACATCTTACTGATTTTTCATTTTCTTTCAATTTTGTGATTCTTAACTCCAAAGTACTTTTTCTCATTGGAAAGAGAAGTACCAGTTGGGATTGAAGAGCAACAGCAGCCCAGCCTGAATGGTGGAGTCTCACAGAGCAATGCTAAGGAGCCCTTTATTGGGCAAGACAGGGGCTAACTCAGAGGGGCCTCAGTGTCTGAAGAAATTTCCACCAACATAAATATTCTGTGTATATAAGCTCCCTGGAGCTATAAACATCTGACTGGTTCCCATCAGGAAACCCACAGAAGTTTCTGTGGCTCCTTAAAAATAAACCTAAAGAGTTCGTAATTGATACTTTTTACTTATCCACAAATACCCTTCCCTAGAGATAGGGAATTTGGCCTAACTCTATTGTTTTGCTGTACTGTACCATTTTCTTTTTGTTTAGTGCAGAAAAGTATTTAAAACATAAAGCCTTTGTCTAACAATGTACTCAGATTTAAATACTGCATTCTATAATATTAGTCAGAGATTTATCAAAGCCAGGTGGGAATCTGCAGGGAGCTACGAGGAATAAAAGTCAACTCTTCCTAGAACATGAGGAAAGATTCTCTGACTTTAATTTTTGATAAATATTGAAATATAAAATAGAAGAATATGAAAGGTGGAATCAATTTCTTTTATTTTCATTCTTGATTTAAAATTTTTACTGTAACAGAGGGAGAAGTCACATTTTAGATGATACTATAATCGGCAAAGCATCTTCCTTGAGGAAAAATTTTTTTGAAATATCATAAAATACTATTCTGATTTGTATATCCTTAACTGGGCAAGACACAATACAGTATAAAATTGAATAAAGCCTGGAGGTGACAACTGCTTATTATTTAATCTTCCCAGGCTTCACCCAGCTAGGGATCTACTTACAGATGTGTGAAAGTTAGAAAAAAAGACCAACTTGGAGAATTGGCAAATTATATTAAAAAAATTATAGATGCAATTATTTGCAAGTCTTAAAAAGCAATGTAAGTTGGCTTAATTAAGTGAAAAATATAGATTTTTAATAAACAGGTCAGATTTATATTAGATTAAACTTGCAACTAGATTTCTGCTTTGATGACATATGTTAACAGGTAATCATATTATACTGGCAGTTCTAAATGAACATTTTTAATGAAATCTATATTTTGGGCATTACTATTTCAATGTTTGTATATCATTATGAACTTTCTGTTCACTTAAGGCAGTGTTCAATTTGGGTTGGAAAATTTTGATGTGCGATTTATTAATTCATTTCATATTGGTATTTAAACCAATAATCCTAAAATACATAATGATAGTCAATTATGTATTATTCATTTCTATTTCCATATAACTCTCTTAACTACCAAATGAATGAAAACATACTGGAAGGTTGTTGTTTTTTTTTAGTTTATTTTGTGATTTGAGTACATTACTAAAGTAGGAAGCAGAAATTTCTTCTTTAATCTGAGATCAGTATATAATCTATAAGACTGAACAAGGAAAACCAAATTTGTGATCACTCTCATCTATGTAGCTCTTATCCTCTAGAAACGGACCTTTCTTTTGGGAAGTTCAAAGCAGTCTACCGTTAGAATCTGGATACTTTCTGATATCTTCTTTAAACAAAGAGGGGAATAAATAAATCGATAGAAGAAGAACACGTTGTCAGAAGTGACTCTAGTAGTAGAACCCAGACATTGTGAGGATATTGAAGTCAAATAGATGACAGAGCACTGTGAGGAGTCAGTATGCTGCTCTTTCTAGGGACAATGAGGTAGTCACAGTATATTCCACAGAGGACGAATCACATGTCCTATATAATGTCAGCTCCAGGAACTCACACGGCCCCTCATTGTTATAAGGCTTTCACTCATCTTGGGAAGGAAACTCTTGGTTGCCCCTAGTGTAGCCAGCATTAAAATTAAGACAGTCTGAACAGACTCTGTCTTACTAGTATGTAAATATTAGTTACAGATTACCATAACTTGACCTACTTTTCTTCATTTTTTTCAATATAGAGAAGTAGTATTTTCAATGGTTTACATTTGTGCGGACATTTTGTGATTTTTCTGCTTCAACTTCCACTCTTTTCAGATCTGAATGAGTGTGGCCTGAAGCCACGGCCCTGCAAGCACAGGTGTATGAACACTTACGGCAGCTACAAGTGCTACTGTCTCAACGGGTACATGCTGATGCCGGATGGGTCCTGCTCAAGTATGTCAAGAATCTTAATTGTTTTACAAGTGCTTTAGGCTTGACTTCCTTCGTGGTGTGCTCTGGTAGTGTGAGAATGATGGTGGCCTCCCAGACAGAATGGGAGTGTGTGTGTGTGTGTGTATGTCCCTAAGCAGCTGAAAATCAAGAGAAGAGTTGCTCTTTGTAGATGGCTACAATTCTTTTATCCTGGGTGCCAGAGTGAAATTGATTTGGAAATGGTTTTAGAAGAAGAATAAAACTGACAGTATTTTCTTATGTTTTTCCCAGCATATTTTTCCCTTTTATCACTCTGGGCCTAGAGCTATTCCAGCTAGAAGGAGAACATCAGTGATTATTTCAGGACCGTTGTGCTGCCCATAAAGATGGGCTCTAAACTATTGGCTGCTAGAGAATCATCAAGTTTGTTGCTCAGTTATAAACAACTCCCAAATACCTTATCACTTCATTTTTACATTTCAGTGTCATAGTCTAAGGACTGAGTTAAGTCCCTTTTATTAAAATCTACTTCATATAAAAAAAGTGAATGATTACAGTAACATAAAAGTAGACTTCCTACCATCATCTGGATGTGTTATAAGATGTATGGTCCCATCAAATCCTCTGCAGGCTGAACAGTGAATTGAGGTTATGTGGATATCCCACAATCGATTATTTGATATTTATTTTTATTGAATTACCAGTTAAATTAGCTAATGATCAGTCAGTCATTTACTATCTCTCTGTGAGTTGTGTTTTATAAAATAAAAAAGGTTAGCTAATTTTATTTAGCATGGCCTACTTAACATGAGACATTTTGGAATGAAGTGGGTTCATGTTAAATCACATGTGACAGTGATGCTCAACTCCTCTAACATTGCCCAACTCAATGGGAAATTTGCTGTCTCTAGAGAAATTTAATGGGAGCTTGACACAATTATGTGGACACTTCACTTAAGACCAGCACTTAGCATGAATAATATGGGAAAGTAACCTCAATTTTCCACTGTTTTTGGACACCGGAAAAATTTACAAATAGCCTATATGAGATTAAGCTTTACATTTGTCTTGGAATTCCTCAAATGCATTAGAGGCCTTTCCCAGATGACAACAGAACTGGGTCACTTCTTAATCCTCCTGATGGTGGAGGAGGAAAGTCGTTCTGCCCTAGTTGAATAATTGAGGCCTTTTTGTTTGTTGAGTCAGTGTCATTGATTTCAGGACAGGTTAAAGACAGAGGGATTTTAGTTGTAGAGTTTGTTCTCTGCGTCAGCCAGTCACACTCATTTCAGGTGGCCTGTCGTGCTCCATGGCAAACTGTCAGTATGGCTGTGATGTTATCAAAGGACAGATACGGTGCCAGTGTCCCTCTCCTGGCCTCCAGCTGGCTCCGGATGGAAGGACCTGTGTGGGTGAGTTGTAAAGCCAAGCCTCTCTGACTGTAATCTCTCTAGGGAAAGAAAGAAAGTGAAAGGTGGTGTGAATAAGAAAAAAAGGCAGTTACTTACATCAAGTCTTAGCTATCCTTTAGAAGATATCAAGGTATCAGATGTCCCAGAAGAGGACCCCTCTCTGTGAATAGAAACATTTTCTTACTTTCTTCCTTTTCTTTCTTTCTTTCTTTCTTTCTTTCTTTCTTTCTTTCTTTCTTTCTTTCTTTCTTTCTCTCTCTCTCTCTCTCTCTCTCTCTCTCTCTCTCTCTCTCTCTCTCTCTCTCT